>PITA01000704.1:159263-215284 GCA_004023965.1 Spilogale gracilis | reverse complement strand
AATTTGAATAAACCTATATCTAGTAATGAGATTGGAGCAGTGATCAAAAACCTCCCCCAAAACAAGAGTCCAGGACCAGACGGAGTCCCTGGGGAATTCTACCAAACATTCAGAGAAGAAATAACACCTATTATCCTGAAGCTCTTTCAAAAAATAGAAATGGAAGGAAAACTTCCAGACTCTTTCTATGAAGCCAGCATCACTCTAATCCCCAAACCAGACAAAGGCCCCATCAAAAAGGAGAACTTCAGACCAAAATCACTGGTGAATACGCATGCCAAGATTCTCAACAAGATCCTTGCTAACAGGATCCAACAATACATTAAAAAGATTATCCACCATGACCAGGTGGGTTTTATCCCAGGGATGCAAGGGTGGTTCAACACTTGCAAATCAATCAACGTGATAGAACAAATCAATAAGAGGAGACAGAAGAACCACATGGTACTCTCAATTGATGCAGAAAAGGCTTTTGACAAAATACAACATCTGTTCCTGATCAAAACTCTTCAAAGTATAGGGATAAAGGGAACATTTCTCAACCTTATGAAATCTATCTACGAAAAACCCACAGCGAATATCATTCTCAATGGGGAAAAACTGACAGCCTTTCCTCTGAGATCAGGAACAAGACAAGGATGCCTACTCTCACCACTACTGTTCAACATAGTGTTAGAAGTCCTAGCAACAGCAATCAGACAAACAGAAAGAAATAAATGTATCCAGCTTGGCAAAGAGGAAGTCAAATGCTCTCTATTTGCAGATGACATGATACTCTATGTGGAAAACCCAAAAGACTCTACCCCCAAACTACTAGAACTCATACAACAATTCGGTAATGTGGCAGGATACAAACTCAATGCACAGAAATCAGTTGCATTCTTATACACTAACAACGAAAAAATAGAAAGGGAAGTCAGAGAATCGATTCCATTTACTATAGCACCAAAAACCATAAGGTACTTAGGAATAAACCTAACCAAAGAAGTCAAGGATCTGTACTCGAGGAACTACAGAACACTCATGAAAGAAACTGAAGAAGACACAAAAAGATGGAAGACCATTCCATGCTCATGGATCGGAAGAATAAACATTGTCAAAATGTCTAGACTGCCCAGAGCAATCTGTACTTTCAATGCCGTTCCAATCAGAATTCCACCAACATTCTTCAAAGCGTTGGAACAAACAATCCTAAAATTTATATGTAACCAAAAAAGACCCCGAATCACTAAGGAATTGCTGAAGAAGAAAAACAAAGCTGGGGACATCTCGTTACCTGACTTCAGGCTTTATTACAAAGCTGTGATTAGCAAGACAGCATGGTACTGGCAAAAAAAAGAGAAATAGACCAATGGAACAGAGTAGAGAGTCCAGATATGGACCCACAAATCTATGGGCAAATCATCTTTGACAAAGTAGGAAAAAATATCCAGTGGAAAAATGACAGTTTCTTCAATAAATGGTGCTGGGAAAATTGGACAGCTACATATAGAAGAATGAAACTAGACCATTCTCTTACACCACACACAAAGGCAAACTCGAAATGGATGAAAGACCTCAATGTGAAGCAGGAATCCATCAAAATCCTGGAAGAGAACATAGGCAGTAACCTCTTTGACATCGGCCACAGCAACTTCTTTCAAGACATGTCTCCAAAGGTAAAGGAGACAAAAGTAAAAAATGAACTTCTGGGACTTCATCAAAATAAAAAGCTTCTGTACAGCAAAGGAAACAATCAACAAAACAAAGAGGCAACCCACAGAATGGGAGAAGATATTTGCAAATGACACTACAGACAAAGGGCTGGTATCAAGATCTATAAAGAACTACTCAAACTCAACATCCAAAAAGAAGATGAACACATCAAAAAATGGGCAAGAGACATGAAGAGGCACTTCTCCATAGAAAATATACAAATGGCTAACAGACACATGACAAAATGTTCAGCGTCACTAGCCATCAGAGAAATTCAAATCAAAACGACACTGAGATACCACCTTACTCCAGTCGGAATGGCCAAAATTAACAAGACAGAAAACAACAAGTGTTGGAGAGGCTGTGGAGAAAGGGGAACCCTCTTACACTGTTGGTGGGAATGCAAGCTGGTGTAGCTGCTTTGGAAAACAGTGTGGAGACTCCTTAAAAATTTAAAAATAGAGCTACCCTATGACCCTACAATTGCACTACTGGGCATTTACCCCAAAGATACAGATGTAGTGAAAAGAAGGGCCATATGTACCCCAATGTTCATAGCAGCAATGGCCACAATCGTCAAACTGTGGAAAGAGCCACGGTGCTCATCAACAGATGAATGGATAAAGAAGATGTGGTCCATATATACAATGGAATACTATGCCTCCATCAGAAAGGATGAATATCCAACTTTTGTAGCAACATGGACTGGATTGGATGAGATTATGCTGAGTGAAATAAGCCAAGTAGAGAAAGTCAATATCACATGGTTTCACTTGCTTGCGGTGCATAAAGGGTAATGTAGAGGACAGTAGGAGAAGGAAAGTAAATGGGAAGTAGGGTAATTCAGGGAGAGAAACGAAACAAGAGAGACTTTGGACACAGAAACAAACTGAGGGACTTGGAGGGAGGGGGGTGTGGGGATGGGAGAGCCTGGTGGTGGGTACTGAGGGCACCTATTGCATGGAGCACTGGGTGTGGGGCATGGGCAATAAATCTTGGAACACTGGGGAAAAAATTTAAGTAACAATAAAAATAAATTAAAAAAAATAAAAGGAAATGTTTAAAAAATGAAAGAAAAGAGATAGCAAGTTAGGAATCCCTGTTAATAAAAGACGATCTTATTTGAAATAATTTCTGAATTATATATACTCTGCCTTTTTGGTTATCATGCCGAAGTGTGTTCCTTCTAGACCTACTTTGTTAAGCTGTTTTACTATTAATGGATCCTGTACTTTGTCAAATGCTTTTTCCTTATCTATTGAAATGACCATATGGTTCTTATCCTTTCTCTTAGGGATGTGATATCACATTGATTTTTTTTGCGAATATTGAATCACAGTTTATTGTGGCGAATGATTTTTTTAATGTATTCTTGAATTTGGTTTGTTGGTATGTTCTTTTTTTAAGATTTTATTTATTTATTTGACAGAGAGAGATCACAAGTAGGCAGAGAGGCAGGCACAGAGAGAGGAGGAAACAAGCTCCCCACTGAGCAGAGAGGCCGATGTGGGCCTCGATCCCAGGACCCTGAGATCATGACCTGAGCTGAAGGCAGAGGCTTTAACCCACTGAGCCACCCAGGCGCCCAAGCTGGTATTTTCTTGAGGCTTTTTGTATCCATGCTCATCAGGGATTTTGGCCTATGGTTCTCTTTTTTTGTCATGTCTTTCTCTGGTTTTGGCATCAGGGTGATACTGGCCTCATAGAATGAATTGGGGTGTTTTCATCGCTCTTGCATTTTTTTGGAATAGTTTGAGAAAAATAAATATTAACTCTTCTTTAAATGTTTAGTATAATTTGCCTGTGAAACCATCTGGCCCCGGACTTCTGTTTCTTGAGAGTTTTTTGATTACAGATTCAATTTATTTGCTGGTTATCAGTCTGCTCAAATTTTCTGTTTCTTCCTGTTTCAGTTTTGGTAACCAGTGTTTGTAAGATTTTATCCATTGCTTCTAGGTTGTACAATTTGTTGGCATACAGTTTTTCATAATATTCTCGTATATTTGTTTATATTTCTATAGTGATGGCTCTTATTTCTTCCCTCTCAGTTGTAAATTCATTTACTTGAATCCTTTCTCTTTTTTCTTGATAAGTCTGGCTTGAATTTAGTGAATTTTATTTATCTTTTTCAAAGAACCAGCTTCTGGGGCGCCTGGGTGGCTCAGTCATTTGAACATCTGACTCTTGATTACTGCCCAGATCATGATCTCAGGGTCCTGAGATGGAGCCCCATGCTGGGCTCTGTGCTCAGCAGGGAGTCTGCTTGAGGATTCTCTCTCTCCCTCTGCCCCTCCACCCCCACTTGTGCTCGCACAGTCTCTCTCTTAAATAAATAAGTCTTTAAAAAAAGACTCTGCTCCTGGTTTCATCAATCTGTTCTATCGTTTTTTTAGTTTCTATGTTATTTATTTGTTTTCTCATCTTTATTATATCCTTCTGCTGGTTTTAGGTTTTGTTTGTTGTTCTTTTTTGCAAGGTTAGATTGCTAATTTGAGATTTTTCCTTGCTTCTTGAGGTAGTCCAGTATTATTATAAACTTCCCTCTTAGCCTTCTGCTGGTTTTAGGTTTTGTTTGTTGTTCTTTTTTGTAAGGTTAGATTGCTAATTTGAAATTTTTCCTTGCTTCTTGAGGTAGTCCAGTATTATTATAAACTTCCCTCTTAGAACTTCTTTTGCTGTATCCCAGAGGTTTTTGACTGTTGTGTTTTTATTTTCATTTGTTTCTTTGTACTTTTAATTCCTTCTTTGATTTCCTGGTTGACCCATTCATTGTTTAGTAGGATGTTCTCTTTTTTTTAAGATTTCATTTATTCATTTGACAGAGAAAAACACAACTAGAGAGGGAACACAGGCACCCCTAGTAGGATATTCTTTAACCTCCATGTGTTTGTGGTCTGCCCAGATTTTTTTTTCTTGTGGTTGACTTCAGGTTTCATAATGTTGTGGTCAGAAGAAGTATATGGTATGACTTCAATATTGAATTTGTTGAGGCTGGTTTTATGGGCTCATATGTGACCTGTTCTGAAGAATGTTTTGTGTGCACTTAGAAAGAATGTGTGTTCTGCTCTTTTAGGATGGAATGCTCTGAATATGTCTTTTAGGTCCATCTGGGTGTGTCATTCAAAACCATTGTTTCTTGGGGCGCCTGGGTGGCTCAGTTGGCTAAGCCTCTGCCTTCGGCTCAGGTCATGATCCCGGAGACCCGGGATCGAGTCCCACATCGGGCTCCCTGCTCCGCAGGAAGCCTGCTTCTCCCTCTCTCACTCCCCTTGCTTGTGTTTCCTCTCTGGCTGTGTTTCTCTCTGTCAAATAAATAAAATCTTTAAAAAAAAACAAAACAAAAACAAAAACAAAACCATTGTTTCTTGATTATCTGTTTAGATGATCTCTTCATTGATTTAAGTGGCGTGTTAAAATCCCTTACTATTGGTGTATTATTATCAATTATTTCCTTTATGTTTGCTATTAATTGTTGTCTGTATTTGATTGCTCCCATGTTGGTACATACTTAAAATTGTTATATCTTCTTGTTGGATTATCCCCTTTAGTATGATAGAGTGTCTTTCTCTGTCCCTTGTTACAGTCTTTGTTTTAAGGTCCATTTTGTCCAATATTAAGTATTGCTACTACAGCTTTCTTTTGACATTCATTTTCATGAGAGATGCTTCTCCGTCCCCTCATTTTGAATCTGCTGATATCTTTAGGTCTATTGCTTGTATACACTATATAGATGGGTCTTAGTTTTTTTTTTTCTTATCCATTCTGTCACCCTGTGTCTTTTGATTGAGGCATTTAGGCCATTTACCTTCAAAGTAGTTATTGATAGATATGTATTTATCACCATTTTATTACTTGTCTTATTGTTGTTTCTGAAATTTTTCTCTGATCCTTTCTTCTCTTTCTCTCTTTTATGGTTTGCTGGATTTCTTTAGATTTCTTTCTCTTTATTCTCTATATATTTATTAGTAGTTTTTCATATATGGTTGCCATTCAATTTGTATATAACCTCTTCTGCATATAGCTGTTGTTTGTATTAAGTTGATAGTCATTTAAATGTTTGAACCCATTCTTTCCCCCTCTCCTCCCCACATTTTAAGTATATTTTATTATATTTTATATCCTTTCATTTTGGGGGGTTCCTTCACTGTTTTTTTTTACAGAAATACTTTTTTTTACCGCTTTTGTGTTTCCCACCTTTTCACTGTCTCTTTTGGTCTCTCCTTTCCCCTCAAGGAGTCCCCTTTACTATTTCTTGCTGATTTAGTGGTCACAAACTCTTTTAATTTTTGTATGTCTGGAAAAATATCTCTCCTTCTGTTTGGAATGATAGCCTTGCTGGATTGAGTATTCTTGGCTGCAGATTTTTCCCTTTCTGCATATTGAATATATATCATGCCACTCTCTTCTGGCCTGCCAGGTTTCTTTTGAAAAATCTTTTGGTAGCCTTATAGGTCTTTCCTTGTAAATTAATGACTTCTTTTGTTTTGCTGCTTTTAAGATTTTTCTTCATCACTATATTTTGGAAATTTAATTATAATATGTCTTGGTGTGGGTCTGCTTCTGTTGATTTTCATGGGAGTTCTTGGTGCCTCCTGGGACTTGGGATGTCTGTTTTCAGTTACTATTTTTTCAAATAAATTTTCTGCCCACTTTTCTCTCTTATCTTCTGGGACTCCTATAATATGAATGTTATTATGTTTAGTGGAGTCACTGAGTTCCTGAAGTCTGTTCTTGTTTTGCATAATTCTTTTTTCTCTCTTCTGTTCAGCTTAATTGCTTTCCATTACTTGGTCTTCTAGGTCATTAATTCCCTCTTCTGCTTCTTCCATCCTGCTGTTCATTCCATCAAGTGTCTTGCTCATTTCATTTATTGTGTCTATTTTCTCTGCTATATTGTTTCTTCTCACATTGTTAAGGGTTCCACTCTTTTCTCAAGTCCTTATGGTTATGGCTTTAAGTTCATTATCAGGCATGTTACTTATATCTGTTTTGCTTAGTTTTCTGGCCATGACTTTGTCCCATTCTTTCATTTGGGATAAATTTCTCTGTCTCATGTTGTCTGCCTCTCTGTGTCTGCTTCTGTGTTAAGAGAGTTGGCTTTGTCTTCTGCTTGTGAAAGTAGTGAGTCTATGAAGAGATCCTGGAGTGCCCTGCAGTGTGATGTCCCCCCTTCACTTGGAACCAGGCACTTCAGCAGAGTCTCCTCTGTGTGCTGCTTATGCTCTACTATTGTGTCTGAGTCACTTTTCCTTTCACTAGAGTCACCTCTACTGACTCTGTGCCTGTGGCCTATCCTCGCTCTCCATGGTGCTAGTGAGACCCAGGAAGACCAACTCTGAGGGGGCATGCCTGCCAGGGAATTTGGGATTGGAACAGTGGTGTTAGCAAAATTTATGCTGGGCCACTAGTCCTGTGCCAGATCCCCCAAAGTGCAATGGTGGCTGGGACTGCACCCCGGGGAAGTTGGGGGCATGTGGCTGGGAATAGTATGGGTGATGGCTGGATGTGGCTGGGACCAGTATGTGATGGTGGCTGGGGATGTACAGCTGTGTCCAGCCCATGGTGGCAGCTGTGCCCCTGGTGGCCTGGTACTGCATTAGAGGTGGGAGCTCAGGGCTCCTGGTGGCTTGGTGGAGCACACGTGGGGCTTTAACAAAATTTACCCTGAACCCGGGGCAGAGGCCAGCAGTCTTGGAGTGGGTGGGTCCTCAGGAGCACTTGTGGGCGTGGCACACTGCAGGAGGGTTAGGGAGCAAGTGTCTGTGCAGTCCCACCTCCCACAGGTGGCTCTGTGTTTATGCTTGGGGTGGGAGAGGAAAAGGGTGCCTGCAAGCTCCCTCATTTTCAAAGAAGTCCCCCAACATGTTCTGAAATCAAAGAAGAGATCTGTCTCCTGTTTGCCCCATGTCTTATATCAACTGCCATTTGTTGTTGCCTCTCCATGCAGGCTTCCGTGTCTTTAAGGGCGGCGACCCAGCTATCCCTGGCCTCCCCAGCTGGCCCAGGGCAGGGTTATCTGACTTTTAAAGCTCCAGGTTCCAGGTTCTACTGGTTTTACAAACTCAGGGAATTCGTCCTCTCTGGTTTTTAAAGCCAAAGGTTCTAGAGATTAGTCTTCCCGGTGTGAATCTGATAGCATGAGGGCCTGTTTCTCTGCCCTCTCTATGCATACAACTCACCCACCCCCCTGCGGGCAACCTCCTTCAGCCTTTCTGACCTTCCCAACCTTCCAGATGCAGCTTATTCTCTATATTTAGTTGTGGAGTTTATTCTGCCAGTCTTTGGATTGCTCTCCTGGTTACTGAATTGGATGTGGATGATATCTAGTTATAAACTGGGATGGATGAGTTCAGGGTCCTTCTACTCCACCGTCCTCCCGTCTCCTTACAATCAAGGTAATTAACACATCCATCACCTCACATACTTACCATTTTTGTGTGTGGTGAGAGCACTTGAGAACTACTTTCAGCACTTTTCAGGTATACAAGACAATAGTATTAACTCTGATCATCATGGTATACATTACATTCTCAGAACTTACACATTTTACAACTAAAAGTTTGTACCCATTGCACAACATCTCCCCATTTCTTCCACTCTTCCCCCAGCCCCTGGCAACCAGAATTCTACACTCTGCTTCTGTGAGTTTGATTTTTTTTTAGATTCCACGTATGAGTGAGATCATACAGTATTTGTCTTATATCACTTAATATAACATCCTCCCTTTTGTCACAAATGGCAAAATTTTCTTCTTTCTCATGGCTGAAAAATATTCCATTGTATATATACACTATATTTTTTTCTTTATCCATTCACTTAGATTTTCTTCATATTTTGACTAGTGTGAATAATGCTGCACCAAATATGAAAATGCAGATACCCTTGGATATACTGATTTTATTTCCTTTGGTCACAGACCCAGTGGCGAAACTGCTGCATCATATGGTATTTCCATTTTTAATTTTTTTGAGGAACTTCCATACTATTTTCCATAGTGGTTTCACCAGTTTGTATTTCCACCAACAGTGCACAAGTTTCCCTTTTCTCTACCCCCTCACCAACACTTGTTATTTCTTGTCATTTTGGTGATGGTCATCGTAACATGGGTAATGTCATTTCTCATCGTGGTTTTGATTTGCATTTCCCTGATGACTAGTGATGTTAAGAACCTTTTCCTTTATTTTTTTGGCCATTTGTATGTCTTCTTTGGAAAAATGTCTGTCTATTCTGAGATACTTCATGTAGAAAGGATTGTGGGTCACTGGTGATAGTCACTGAAGCAAATTTCTCAAAAAACCTCCTTGAGGTTATTCCTACCCCATTCATCTATGGAATCTTTTCTCGCAGGAAATTGGAGTAAATATCTATAAACTTAGAATAAGGAAAATGAGGGATATTTTATGTGTATAGATAATCTTCATGAAATAGACCCAGAGCTATTAAATATAGTAATACTTGCTTTGTGGCAAGCACAAAACTCTCAACCTCAAACAGAGAGCAGTCACAGAGCCAGTAAGTGGTGGAACAAGGACTTGAACATAAGTCTTAGGATTCCAAGTCTAATGTTTTTCTAAGACTCAGAATCCCAAAATGTACCATAATTATCCATTGCACTCTACTACTAGAGACCTAAATTGGGAGTGCTAAAGGAGAATTATAATATAAATATTCTCCACTGTAGCTAGGTGTTTTTATACATCTTAAGGGATTTCATTTTTCAGCATAAAATTGGATGTTGCTCTAAGTGTTCTTCACAATTTTGTATTTCTGGGAAGGCAGATGATCACTACATTCTATAATTTCACTGGGCAGTAATTGATTTACTAGTTGACCACTGATAATTAGTAAAATGATTTCAGCTCTTGGTTCAACAAAAACAAAGGAAAATTATTCATGGCTAATACTAATATGGGCGGCGGCGGCGGAAAAAAAAAAAATTTTTTTTAAAGTGTCCTTGCCTTACCCCGGGCTCCGCTGCATTCCCGTTTCTGTCTCGCCCCGATTCAGGCCCTAATCTGCTGTTATTCCTCACTCACAGAGCACTTTCGTTTTGGGGTATTTGCTTTCAATGGTTCAGCTCTGCGGGCTTCCTCCCCCACACTCCTGTCTCTGGGGGCAAGCCTCCAGTCACTTATTTGTTTCTACCTTTTTGCCGATGGTCCTTGTCTCCCGTGGTGATCCAGAAGTGCGAAATATCACATTTCAGGCTGATTTCATGGGTGTTCACAGTGGTCCTGTAATGTTTTTTTTGCTGGAATTCAGCTCTCTTCAGGGAACTCCCTGAAATGTGGTCACCTGGCCTTCCGCCATCTTGACTCCTCTCGATCTTACATTTTTTTTAAAGATATGCCCATTTTAGGGCGCCTGGGTGGCTCAGTGGGTTAAAGCCTCTGCCTTCGGCTCAGGTCATGGTCTCAGGGTCCTGGGATCGAGGCCCACATCGGGCTCTCTGCTCAGCGGGGAGCCTGCTTCCTCCTCTCTCTGCCTGCCTCTCTGCCTACTTGTGATCTCTCTCTGTGTGTCAAATAAAAAAGATATGCCCATTTTAGAGAGAGAGAGAGAGAGTGAGAGAGCAGAGAGAGTTGCAGAGGGAGGGGGACAAGCAGGCTCCTGCATTCCACACAGAGCCCAATGTGGGCCTTGAACCTGGGACCCTGAGATCATGACTTGAGCCAAAATCAAGAGCCAGCCACTCAACCGATTGAGGCACCCAGGCACCCCTCCTCTCCCTTTCACTTTCTATAGCATATTAAAAATTCCCAGTATTAGCATGCTGTCATCATTATTTTCTGAACATTAATCATCCCTACTAAAACATACTGTGAGCTTCCCAAGGACAAGACCATGTTTTCTATGCCTTTGGCATTTCTTGGCATGGTCATAAGCCCATTGTAGACAATAAAAAATGCTGGCCGTTTAACTGTTATTTCGCTTTAAATGAGCCTTTCCATTTTTGGCCTTTTCTCAATGAGAATAGAAAGGATTTATTCAAAGACTGTGATTGAACTTTAGCTATCAGTCAGTCTGCATTTTAGTTTTATAATATAATAATAGTAATTCTTATTAGGTTCTTTTTTTTCCATTCAACATAAAATAGTAAATGTAAAACATGGGAAATAACAAATTACTTTAGGAAGCATTCTGAACACCCTTTGGAGTTCTCAGGCTGACCTGAATAAATAATTTGAAAATGCTGGTGTGTCCTGCATTTTTATCCTTCTAATATGGTCAGTGAAGCAAAATAGTTAATCATTTATGAAAAGCAAACACAGATCATTGAGGCCCAGGAAAATGTAGTAGACAAAGTAAGATTAACCCCTTTAGGTTGCTAATGTCACACCATACTGTCTAAACAGCTACAGGTGGGGAGCCCATCCTAATAAAGTGCGGGCTAGTCCGTGCACCCCAGCTTACTGCTTCTTTCTTTATGGAGAGCTGATTTCTCTCCCAGGTCCTTCCCCTCTGCCTTGCACCCCTCCATCCCTCCATTCTCCCTGTCCGGCCAAGTGTCAAAACATTTTGTAGGACTAATCGAGTCTAAATCATTTCATTTGAATTTTGGTAAAGTGACATTCAGAAGTTACTGTTCTTTGGATAAATAGTCCTCTTAATTGGTATAGGTCTCAAAGATATAAAAGAACAAAGTCATATATGTGTATATGTACATGTAAATACGTGTATTTGTGTGTGTGTGTGAGAGAGAATATCCCCATACTAACTTGATAAGTAAGTACCTAAGTGATAAATATGTATATCAAAGGTATAAAGAAGAAAGTTATATATACGCATATGTACATACACGCATGTATACGAGTGTGTGTATGGAGATAGCAGGTGAAGAAACTAGTTTGGTAACCCATTTCTATAAACATTCCTAGTGTTGATTCCTTACATACAAAGTTTGTATCCTTTTTGTATATTTTTCCTTTCTACATCACCCTTTTCTCAACTTTCTTGTGCATTAATGATCCTGGTATAGGCATTTTCCAAGATTGATGGACGACTAGCTAAAAGGTTTCATAGCCCAAGGCAAGGGAGAGGTCCATTAACTTCACATGGTCAATAATTTCCCTGGGTAATGCCCTCTTCTGAGATTTTATTGCTAATAAAAACCCATGTTTTAATGCTCAGAAAAATTAAACATCATTATAAGTTGCTCATTCTTAAAATTAAACCTGTCCTTGTATTTTGCTGTGTCTTCATTCCTCAAATGTGAACGTATACTCTTTTTACATATTTCTTTAAAACTTGAGTTTTATTTTCTTCTTATAAATTGAGTGCCACACTTAAAAACTAATCATTTTCAAGAGACACATTTGTATAATTCCTTAACTAAAGGAATCAAGCATGGTATTCTGAAATGGAATGGCTGTAACTAATAGCTTTAGTCAAACCCTATATTTGTATCTGGTAGGTCTACTACGATTTCTAGGTTGCCAAGTCCATCTGAAAAATAGGAAAAAAGGAAAAAAAGATACCGCCATCAACTGGGAAAAAATAACATAATTTTGTTGTTTCTGTGGTGTTTAATGAATTGACTCAGCCAGGCTGAATATAAGGCCATCTTTCCTGTAGACCTTCGTTTTTCATCCAAAGAAACCTTCTGTGGACTATTACCGGCCTTTTAGCTTAACTGGTCACCCCCTTCTGAAATCATTAATTCTTTGTATGGCTTCTAATTTTTAAATATCTTCAGATCACAGACTTAAAAGGATCCTTTGTATTTGCTGAAATAGGACCAAATGAGCTTTGATTTTTATTTAAGACAGAGATAAATTTATTAAAAGATCCCAAAAAAGTGAGAAAGTCTACTTAAATATTTTTCACACGCTTGGGGGAAATTGCCAGTAATCTTTAGGCTTGGGTGCATAAAATCTTATCCACATTGTATCCAAATACGGGGTGCAGGGCCTCCTCTCCCAGTTTTCTTTCTTTTGATGATGGAATTAAAAAAATACAGAAGGAATAAATTGGAAATCAAGACACTTTCTTTTGAGCTCACCCTTACCAGCCGGATGACCTCTGCAAAATCGCTTAACCTGCTAGTACGTTAGTTATATATCACTTCCTCGAAACACTATTTAGTAGCAGTGATATTTGCCCTGACTAGCTTACAGGGCTGTAGTGAGAAGAAATGAAGGCAATGTGGGTGAAAGTACTTTCTAAAATCGAAAACCCTACACAAATCTCATATACCAAACGGGAACAGAGCTGCAGTTCAGCCTTGCTACTTTCCTTGGCATGAAATGTCTCTCTATAAATTACTTAGTCTGCCACTGGCAACTTGGGAAAGAAGAAAAGGACCAAGGTCGAGAAAATATGCCCATGAGTTATTCTTCTGCATGTTAATAAGTGAGAATGGTACACATTATGGCCCTGTAAGTTGTAAAACCTGGGGGAGCCTTGTTGGCTAATTGTGTTAATGGTTAGATGCTGGAGGATGTTGAATATTAATTCCTGTATAGAATTTGTCTAATCATCCATTTCTTACCTGCCAATCTGTTCCCACTACTAATCAATCAGGCAGAAAGCACAGATCTCCAACCATTAGAAAACAAATGGCCACACATATGTATCCACCATGCACCTGAGTTCTTTGTTTCTGATGAAAACCTGTTGCCTGTAATGAGACCACATTGTGAATATTTACTTGACCTTTTTATGTAGAATGGATTTCCCTTTCTGTATGGAGCTGTTTTGTGCAGACAGAAAAATGGCTATTCAATGAGGTCAGATAGTTCCAATAATATTATCCCTATAATTTGGTCTCAAAAGACTACTCCATTTTCTAACTGATGAGATAGAGAACTAAAAGAAGCTACTGATGTGAAGCTACTTAAAGTGGACTATGGGGAAATTATTAAAATTATTAAAATGTTGGGCAGGAAATCTTCGTCTTTAGGAATTCATTAGGTGAGAAAAATCCATATTCCTTAGTAAATTAAAAAGAATCTCAAATGTGTACAGTGGTTTCAACTAGGGTAGTATTGCTCTTATGGGAAGAACAATTCATTGAGGGGGATAGTCCCTCAGAGGGCAGGCAGTCAGGTTCTTGCCCTATAATGACCCTACCGATAGTCATGGTGACAAATGGCCATTAGGAAGAGAAATAGCTGCCTATTGAGAACCACTGGAAGGAAAATTATACATGTTAAGGTTGGACAGACAGAAATTTAGACTTTTGCTATAGAGTGGAGCCTAGAAACCTAGAGAAAGAATAATAACAAATGGCAGGCAAATGAAATTTTGCAGATAATTTTAACTAACAACAGTGAAGAAAGCAATTTTAATAGTATTTTATTACTTATAGATGAGTAGCTTTTGTTGAAACCAACCTTTTCATAATTCTTCTTAATCACTCTGTCACTTTCAGTTATTTCTGATAAAATGCACTTTACTCCATAAAGCAATCATCAGTTGTATTTATAAATTGCCAGTTTTCTATCATTGACTTTAATTTTCTCGGTCAATACAATTTGTTCAAATTCCAAGAGCCCCGGCTCTGCTGCCTCAGCTCCTAACACATCACACCCTGTCCTCACATGGCATTGACTCCAGGAAATTTGTGTTGGATTTCTCTCCAGATATTTATAGACTGGCAAATAAATGGCCTCCCCTTTCCTTAAAACACAGTCATGAACTAATAGCTACAAATGCCATCACTCTTTTGACATAAGAGCTATATGACATCCTATGGGTTCAGTGTGACTTGGTCCCTAGCCAGCTCTGAGACTATTTCCTACTCCTTAGCTCTTAGCTTTCTCTTTTCTGCCCTGGCTGCCTTGTAATCCTGGACACTGTTCCTGCTCCCACTTGAGGGACCCTGCCCTGGCAGCTCCATCAGCCAAGACGTCACCCTCCTGATCTTCCCATGGCCCTCTCCTTTTCTTCTTTCAGATATCAAGTCATCTCCTCAGAGAGGTCTTTCAGGACCAACATATCTACACATGGCCTTCCCCTCTCCCCGACTCTGTCATTCTCTGTAGCCATGCTATTTGTTCCATAGTAATTATTCGATAAATTCTTTATCAATGGCATCTTGAGATGGCTAACAATAAGCTATCCAGGGCTGTGCCCCAGTGCTGTGCCTTCCTGACTGGTGACCTTCGGCCGCTGCTTAACAGTTCAATGTATCCACTTCAGAGTGCCACTGTCCCACCTTCCTCCTTGGCATTAAGATATGGCTGACTTAGAAAGAACTTCAGGGAATATTGACTCCAACTTTCTGTCAAAGGCAATTAGATTTGTTTCTCTCTTCCTGTCCTGCATCCCCTTTTCTCTCTTAATTTTATCTCTTTCTTATTACTCAGTCTCAGAACGGTGAGGAGGAAGAATCCCCTTCAGAGTTTTTCACCATTTTGTGTATGTCCTTTTTATGAGACTCCTGCATGGAAAATGTCAGTGATCTTAGTTTCACCTCACATCTGCTTTTCAGTAAACACAGCCCTTCAACTGAACTGATTTTCTCTATCATACACTCCAAGAAGTGACAACTGTCATTTGATTATTTGACTAATTTCAAGTCTCAACAAATACACAGAACAGCTCTGTGTCCTCACAGGTGGTAGGTACTGAGAGTAATAGAAGAAGTTGCTGGAAAGTTTCAGTTATAGCCCATGTCCTTAACAAAACTTGCAATATAATTATGCATATAAAAATCAGTGCTCATCAAACAGTATTACTTGAGTTTTTTAAACATCTAATAATTTTCGTGTTCTTAGAAGAAAATTTTTGCTGCTATATATTTTTAAAATATTTTGGTTAAGTTAAAAATTTAAAACTTTGATTTTTCTCAAGTATTCAAGTTCATTACAAATCTTACACTGTTTACATTACTAAAATTATAAATAATCATTTGTACTTACTCTTTGATTGATGTTCATTAGCTCACATTTAGCAGGTTAAATTCCCCTAAGCAATTAACCTCAAATTTACTTCTGTTCCCTTAAGAATGTCAATTTACATCTCCCAATTTAATGTATCCTATTCTTACAATTCTTCACAAGGCTCCCAGCCCACCACAATCTTCCTCACTTAAGCAACTCCTGTGAATCTAATAGAGCAGAAACATTAATAAAGTAAACCAGGACCACTTACACATTTAAATACTGTTATCAAATATAGGATTCTCTTACACCTTTCAAGTCAAAGTCACAAGTCTGATGTTGACACACCATTACAAATCACTTCATTTTATGTGTCAGATTCTCCAACACATCAGTTGCTTTTAAGTGTGTTAAGCATGTTAAAAAGAAAACCTACAGAGATAATAACTCAACCAGCAAAAGGTAATCCTGAACTTCACACAAAATAATATTATTCTGGCTGTGATTATAATTACTGTCTCTGCTTTTAGAGTTGCAGAGATACAATGACACGATCCAAGGCATGGCACCGTAATTTCAGTGTGTGGTCAGAAAAGTCAATGCCAGAACATATGTTGAGTTTCTTTTCCATTTTCTTCAGTTAAGCTAATCTCTTATCATCTGACTTGATGCCATATTGTTTTAATACTTTTTCCTGGTTGATTCTCATTGTCTACCATTACTCCTTTTGTAACTTTATATTAGGCTACGTAACATGAGTTTGAGTATCATATCTAATAGTTCCACTGTGCCATATACACCATGTGCACAGAAGTAAACTATTTTTTGTGTTACCTGGGGGTATTTCTATGAGCAAATATATGCTGATAATAAAAGACGAGATTCTGTTTTAGCTCATGTTCATGTTTAATTTCAGAAATACACAATTGTTTATTAGTGGATCTTAAAGCAAACAGGATGGTGACAAACCTAGTATTTTGAGTTTGACTGAGCACCTTTTTAGAATGAGAAAAATTGATTGAAAGGTTTAAAAAAAAGGACCTAAAACCAATTGGTGTTCAGGGTGATTTCCCATACAACTTTCCACGTTATTAAAAACCAGTTTTTTAAGTCTAGTCCAGCTCATGAAACTATTAGCCGATGGCCAACTTCAATGGCTGGAAACCTAGATTACAAGCCAACTTCATTTATAGCCCCTCCTTTTCTTTTCAACTGCCTCAATTTATTGTTTTAACGACATTGGAACTAAAGCCAAAGCTAAAGAATAGAACCGGAGGACAAGAAAAGCAGTTGAATTAACTTAAAGCCCTCTTCATATTATCCTTCAAAATCTTTACTTCTCCAAAAAAGAAAAAAAAAAGTCTTCAAAGTGGAATGTTATTTAAAGGGAATTTTCAAGTGCGGGCGCCTGCAAAGCTGGCCGAAGGAACTATAGGCAATGAAGTAGCCGGAGGAAGAATGTCAGAACGAGCCTGAGGTTTCCATGTGAAGGCCTTGCTTCCTAATTGTTATTATGCTTACAAGGACACTCTGTAAAAAGAAAAATGAACGCCTTGTACAACACCTGCTGTAAAAAAAGATGCTGGGACTCTGTGGCTTGCTTAAATCATTTTTTTCCAGAAACAAATTGCCGAACAAGCCCTAGGCGATTTAATTTCCAAATACCAGTAATTAAAATGAGTAACATGGTCAGAATTTGGCAGGGCCACAGCTTTCCTTTCCCTTTTCATTTTCACATAAATTTCAGTGAAGGTCAGATTTGTTGAAGGGAGGAGAGGGGGCGAAACCTGCTGGCTGCGTGCTCATGGGAGGTTAAAATATGACTTGTTCACAGTGTCCCTCATAGTTCAGGACTTAATGGTCCTTGACGGGGATAACCTAGAAGTTAATTTTACTCTGTGTCCCAAAAGCAGTCATTGTCAAAGTAATCTTTCTTGTGGGCTGAAGGGTATTGTCAACAAATGATCTGACTTTCAATGCAATTGACCAGCAACGTCTCAAATCCAAAAACTCATGCGTGTAACTCCTTATTGATCTGTTTCCTACTCAGAGCGGTAAAGATATTTACTCAGGTTTTGTTTCACTTTGTTTCTTTGCTTTATCTCTTATACTGGTCTTTCTTTCTTTCTTCCTTTCTTCCTTCCTTTCTTTCTTTCTTTCTTTATTTCTTTCTTTCTTTCTTTCTTTTTTTTTTTTTTTACAAATTTCTCCCTAAAATTAGCTCTGAATGGTTTTTGCATTATTTTTTTCTTAAGTTTATAATACACCCAACTCAGAAACTGTGAAATGCTTCACAGTATATCATATACACTTGTGTCAAGGGGGAAAAAACCAAACTTTTTAAAGAGATGGCTGGCTTTTGGTCTTGGAGAGATGGGGGGCAGCAGTGTGGAGAGCGTGTGCTCTGGTCTCAGTCTCTCTTCCTCAGCTGAGCTCTGCTACTTTCTAGATGAGCACACTGGGATCCCTGTCTCACCTCTCTCGGCCTCGTTGCCTAATCTGTAAAAGCGAAAGATGATGAAAAGTTGCCTTGGTGAAAATCCAGTGACATGGAGCCTGCAAGGCAGATGAGCTTGCAGAAGAATAACGTGAATCTAGTTTCCACAATGGAGTCATCGTGGAGAAACAAATAGGGTTTTTCCTTTTCCAGTCTACCCACACCCTAAAGAGAGCAGTGACGTTCACTGAGCTCCTGAAGTTTGGGTTCTCCTCACCCAGCTGAGAGTAGCAGGCACTGATCTTCAGAATGCTAGCCACCTGGGGTGTTCGCCACAGTGACCCTACTAGAAGAGAGGACTCTCAGAATCTATGGAAGCTGGACAGTAAATGCCAAGGACGTGAGCATCATCAAGGGCCTTGAGTGGCAGAGCCTGTCACGAGGGACTTTGCAGTAGAAGGGCTGCAATCTGATTGAAAGCCTCTAGCAATGGAAAATGTGGGCATAAAAGACATAGGACAAGTGAGACGATAACTTTTCCAAGGTGGGAGTAAGAACACGTGGAAATAACCCATTTATTAGTACATTAAGTACAACCTGATGGACAGCAAAACTGAAATCTGCTTGGTTCTCTCCAGTTGAGCCCCATGAAACCAAAAAATCCAAAGAAGCAAAACAAAAAACAAAAGAGAGTGTGGTTAGACCCAGGACTTTGTGTTTTTGCAAAGGCAACTAGATGAGTCCATACATGGGCAGACGGACAGTTTCTTTACTCTCAGATGGCTTCTGATCACAGATCTTAAAATACAACTTGAGAGTTTCTTCTTGTCCTCTTATTTCTGACCCGATCCACAGGAGAGGAATGATGATAAACAGAGCACAATGAACACAGGAGACAACTAGGTGAGGAGTGAGGCTGCTATGAATTTCATGGCCTACGTCATCTCTCCAGGCCTCACTAATCTCTGGAAATGTGATTGCCTTGACAATAATGGATTTTTCTAGGCCTGACCGACTTTCTCAGGATGTTTAGGAAAATCCAAGGGAGTACTGCGCTCAAGATTAAGTTCACTCCCAGGTTATCACAAAACTTTGCCAAGAACATGATATTCTAGGTGGAGAAGAGCGTGGGGCTCCTTCCCCTCTCTTGAGTTGGGCTCTGCAGCGGGGCTATTCCTGGTCCATATGTTTTGAGTTTAATGAAATAGCTTTCTCAGCTTCTACTTGGATTCTTTCATTTCAGCATTTACCTAAAGGTCCCAGTGACTGGAGAAATGGATTCAAGAAGAAGGCAGAATGTTTCCCTTCCCTTGGAGGACATAGGGCTAGATTTCACCCTAAAACAGATAGTGACGGTGCCCCATCTCTCCTTGTCCCTGGGACTTGATGTGTGTTGCTGTAGACTTCCAGCTCCCCACATCCATATCCCTGTGCCTAAGCACCTGCCCAGCGCTGAGGAATGAACACCTCCTGGGGGCGGCCCTTGACACTTGATTCTCCGGAGAGGTGTCTACACGTCCCAGCTCTCACACTGATCGAGCATCTCTGGGGGATGTGTTGTGTACTATTTGCCAGAGAAATTCTGCTCCAGGTGGCCCCTGTGGTGGTCAGCTTAAGGTATGGACCACTTTCCCAGCCCTGGCTCATGACCCTGTTCTTCTCCCAACCTTATCTCTACCTCCCAAGGAAGCTCCTTGAATTTGAATCCCCGCCTCATGTCCTGAATCTGGAAAAAAGCACCAACTGAGACAAGCATCTTCAAATAAATTATTTTCTGAGAAGTTTCTAGAGACTCCTACAAATAGATGATTCTTTGGTTATGCTGCATGCTCATTAGAAGTATCCAGTTATGTCTGTGGCACAGCAGTGGGAACACACTGAGTTCTTTCCCAGGACACTTGCACTGCAGGATGAGACCCCCCCCACCCCACACATTCACCAGTCGGAGTTGAATTCTTCCTTCACGCAAGCTGTAACTCCTCCTCCTGTACCCAGACCGCAGCCTAAATCACTTTTCTTTTAAAAAAATATTTTATTTATTTGTTTGAGAGAGAGGCAGAGTGCGATTGCGCGCCTGAGAGAGAGAGAGAACACGAGTGGGGGTGAGTGGGCAGAGGGAGAAGCAGACTCCCTGCTGTTCAGGGAACCCGATGCAGGGCTCGATCCTGAGACCCCAGGATCATGACCTGAGCTGAAGGCAGACACTTAACAACTGAGCCACCCAGGCAACCACCCCAAATTGCTTTTTATTGAATTTCATCTTTATTGAAATATAACTGACCAACGAAATTGGAAGGTATTAATGTGCACATAGTGGTGATTTGATAGATGTAAATATCACGAAAGGATCCCCTCAGCTCATTAAGTAGCTCATCCATCGCCACACAGATTTATCTATTTTCATTTCAAAGAAAATATTGAAGTTCTACTTTCTTAGCAGATTTCGCTCACACAATAGCATTATCAATCAGATTGCTTTAAGCAAAAGTAGTAAAGGGGTTTTCAGTTTGCCATGATGAGTCAGTTATCAGGATCTTCTACAGGTGTTCAAAGCCCCAGAGCATAGAAGGGAAAGTAATGTACTGTCAAAAGCAGCAATGATAGAAATAGTCATTATTCTAAAATTATTATTTCCACTTTCCAGTTTCCAATAATAATTTCCAGTTTTCTCTGAACTATTTATTCTTACACCATATAAGGGGAACTTTGCTGTTTCTTGCTTGCTTAGTGGGCATAAGTGAGTTGAGAGAGTGAGAGAAGTTTGATTTTAACATAAATATTTGAAAAATGAGAAGTATTTTACCTTTAAAATGGATTCTCAAATAAAGACATTTCATGAGAACACTACTCTTTCAGTGCCCTTAGCCCTGGTGGTTTCCATATGGTATAATTATTTGAAACATGGTCAATTTGAAAGTCTCTCGTTTACTTGTTCACCCTTAACCTATCCTCAAAAACGAAAAATCAGGCCAATATAACATAATTTAGGTACAAAAACTCCATATTATTTTTAAATCTCTAAATATAAATGAAAATCACAAATGAAATAACTAAAATGATCCCCATATAAATCTCTTCATATAGAAATAAAATAGAAAAATTACCTTTTCAAGATGTGATAGGCAGAACCCTAAAATGGGTTCCAAGATTCCCATGCATTGGTGTGTACATCTTTATGATACTTCGGTGTGGGTAGAGTCTGTGAATATAATAGACTCTTCTAACTAGAAGACTGAACTCCCATGATTCAGCTGACTTTGAACCAATCAAAAGGGAGATTATCCTTGGTGGGCCTGGCCTAATCAGGTGAGTCCTTACAAGGGACATTTGGTCCTCCCTGAAGTCCTACATATTTAAAGGGTGAGAGAGACTGTAATTCTTCCCTTGGTGGAGCTAATAGTCATGTTGTGAAGTGGCCTGTAGGGGAGGTGACATGATAAAAACCTGAGTGGCCTGTACAAGCTGAGAACTGTCCCTGGAACAGAAAGCAAGAAAACAGAGATCTCCATCATGTATTCTTTTTAAAAAAAAATTATTTATTTGTCAGCAATAGAGAGAGAGAGAAAGGGGGGAGAGAGAGAGAGACAGAGAGAGGGAGAGAGAACGTATAAGGAGGGGGAGGGGCAGAGGAAGAATGAGACTTCCCACTGAGCAAGGAGCCCGATGAGGGAATTGATCCCAGGACCCTGAGATCATGACCTGAGGCGAAGGCAGATGCTTAACTACTGAGCCATCCAGGCGTCTCTCTTAGTCATACATTCTTAAGGAAACGGATTTTTCCAACAACTTGGGGAAGCTTTAAAGGGAAACTTTCCCTAGTCAGGCTTCCATGTGTGACACAGCTGACCAACGTCCTGGTTTCAGCCTTTTGAGACCCCCAGAAAAGGGCTCCAGCTAAAATGTGCCAAATTCCTAACCTGTGGAAACTGTGGGACAATAAATTTATGCTGCTTCAAGCTGCCAAATTTGAGATCATTTGTTAAGCAGCAATATAATACACAATATTTCCTTGGAAACTGAGTACCAGGATCAGTCTATTATACTAAAAGTCTATAATTCCCTGCATAAATTTTTTGCATCTCAGAAAACACCATCAAGAGGATGAAAAGAAAACTTACAAACTGGGAAGAATATTTGCAAATCACATGACTAAAAGGGACTCATACCCAGAAAACTTAAAGAACTCTAAAAATTTCAGTAAGACCGGTAACCCAGTAAAAAATGTGCAGAGTCTGAATAGATGATACTCCAAAAAAGATAGACAGATGGCCAGTAAGTAGAAGAAATGATGATCAACATCCTTAAACACCAGGAAGATACAAATCAAAAACACAATGAGACTTCACTTCGTATCTTCTGGGAGAGCTGTAATAAAAAGAGGATGTGAAGAAATCCGAATGCTCCTATATATTGTTGGTGGATGTGGGAAATGGTACAGCCATGTTGGTAAACAGCCTGGCAGGCCCACAGCAATCCCACTTGTAGGAATCTACACAAGAGAAATGAAAACCTGTCTGTACAAAGACTAGTATGTGCATGTTCATGGCAGTATTATTCAGAGCGAAAAGTGGAAAGGTCCAAATGTCCATCAACTGATGACTAAATTGTTGTCTAGCCATACAGTGAACTATTATTTGGCAATAGAAAGGAATGAAACCCTGCCGCCTGCTACAACGTGCTAAGTGAGAGAAGCCTATGAGAAAAGACCACATATTGGGAAGCCTGGATGGCTCAGTCTGTTAAGTGGTGGACTCTTGGTTTCAGCTTAGACCATGATCTCAGGGTTATGGGATCAAGCCCCATGTGGGTCTCTATGCTGGGTGTGGAGCCTGCTTAAGATCCTCTCCCTCTCCCTCTTCCCCTTCCCTACCCCATCTCTCCCAAGCACTGCTCGCACTTTATCTTTAAAAAAAAAATCACATATTGGGGCACTTGGTTGGGTCAGTCAGTTAAATGTCTGACTCTTGATCACAGCTCAGGTCTTGATCTCAGGGTCATGTGTTTGATCTCCATGTTGGGCTCCACACTGGGCCTAGAGCCTACTTATAAAAAAAAAAACAGAAGAGACCACATACTGTATGATACTATTTATATGGAAAGTCCAGAATCGGTAAATCTATATAAATAGAAAATACATTAGTGTTTCCTTGAGGTGAAGGATGGGAAAGGGGCATTGACTGTTAATAGTATAGGGATTCCCCAGAGAGAAATGGAAATATTCTAAAACTAGATTGTAGTGATGGTTGCTGAATTCTGTAAATAGGGTAAAAAACTGTTAAACTGTACACTTAAACGAATTTGATGGTATGTACGTATACTTCACTAAGCTGGGGCTTTTTTGGTTTTTGTTTGTTTGTTTGTTTTTAAGGCTAGCTTCTCTTTGGTTCTGTTGGGGCCATGCTTGGAACACATGTTCTATGATAATGAGACCTCAAAAAAAAAAGAAAAGTTCAGTCCTCTGCTAGGCATAAGTCTGTGCCAGTTCTGATATGCTTTCTGATGATTTGAGGAAGACAGCAGGGCACAGGGAGAAGCAACGGACATGGAACAGGGAGTTTGCTTACCTTTGCTCAGTCCCTCCCTAGTTCGGGAACCTCTCCGAGCCTTAATGTTGCCTGGGTGGCAAAAGGAGGGATTGGACTAGATAAATTCCCAATCAACTCATAATTTCAAATGTTCTATTCAGCTGAATGATTAATACAAAATAATCACGAAAATGGCATTTGAAGTATCCAAATATGCCAAGATACCAGTGAAAAATGTTCTCATCTTCTCTAAATGAAAGAATTTATTTAAATCTAAAAGTGTCACCAAGAATGACCTCAAGCATTTCATGGTACCTTTTCTTTGTTACTTAGTCTCGATTTTTGTGCTAATGTAAGATCAGAATTTCATACAAACTACCATTTGTATCTGAAGCGCAATTATTTGCCTTGGTTTTCCTTATCCCAATTTTGTTCTTACTCTCTAAATTAATTTCAGACCATTTTTCATTGATCTGTTCTGAAAGCTCAGAAATGAGAAAAGGGAAGACCACAAAGCAGCTTAATGCAGTGAAAAAAAATTTCAGGTTCACTTAGAACATCTAAATGGCTTTCCACTTTCCTTGGTCACTAAATACCCGCAAGGCCTTAGTCTGTTCGTTACTAAGGTAACCCAAAGCTGCCAGCATGCTGATACACCTTCCAAGGCCAACAGCTTTCCAGTATTGCACAGATAATGTCACATTAACTTCAAACTTGTCCTTTTCCGAAAAGAACAATGGTTGCTTGAATGATCTGTTACAATTTTATTTTGTTGGTTTTTTTTTAAGGAGATTTTGCTGCCCTTTCCTTTGGCTCAGGTACCATTTCTTCTGTTTTTAAAATAGCATAGTAGTACAAGTCAGATATCTTTATTGATGCCTGAGTTAAACCACTCATTTGCCCTTTGTGCTGATTACTCACAGTCAGAGTCAGAGTCTGTACAGCCATCCAAACGGTGCTCAAAAGAGAGGACATCCTTTCATTTACCCAGATAGCCCCACAGGAGTATTCCCAGTGTAAATCAAGGCAAAGAGGATGTAACAGGGATAAAGGATAGGAATGGGTGGTCTTTTTGTCTTTTTGTCATTAATGGCCGTGTATAAACTCACGGGAGGGAAGCAGGATGTTCTGCTCTCATGTTGTGAATGAGAAGTTGTAGCCAGGAATCCCGTGTATTCTTCTTAGAACCCATCACTACAGTGGGAAGGTAGGTGTGCTACCTGTAAGAATGAGCTACTTGCCAAATTTACACACAGCGCTGATTGAAAGGAAAAAGAAAATGTGCTGAGAGTTCATTAGTCTTTTCCAAATAACCCAAATTAATAGTAAATTAAGGTAAACGTAAATTTGAGGAGATAGACTGAATATTAAAATCCAATATACTGACAGCAGATGATCTGTCTGTTTATCAGTGTATACTTAAGAAACACTGGAGGTAATTTACATATAATAAATCTGATCCAAGACAATGCCAGTATCTGAAATCATGGTAGTGCTCAACCATTTGCAAACCCTCTCCCACAAATCAGGAACTAATACTGTTTTTGGTGAATTCCTCCTTCTTCTAAAGTTCTTCAAGTTCTTGGAGATTAAGTAGTTCTTGGGAGCTCTGAAATTTATTTACTTTCAGGGACATCTGGCTGGCCCAGTTTTGAGTTTAAGCCCCACGTTGAGTTAGAGACTACTTAAAAAAAATTTTTTTTTAGTTTATTTACTTTCAGTTTAGTGAATCTTCAGGTATCCTTAAACTTGACCTTATTTATATTTACTTAGATTCTACTAAAACACTGTTTCTGGACCTTCCCAATTATAGCAAGTTCATATAGAATTCACCAAAGGGGTTAATAAAATAACTCAGAATAAAATATTTTCTCTAAAATGATAGTACTCTGGGTGTCCGGGTGGCTCAGTCGGTTAAGCATCTGCCTTTGGCTCAGGTTATGATTCCAGGGTCCTGAGGACTGAGTCCCACTTCGGGCTCCCTGCTCAGTGGGGAGTCTGCTTCTCCCTCTGCCTGCCACTCCCCCTGCTTATGGGCATGCTTGCTCATGCGCTCTCTCTCTCTCTCTCTCTCTCTCTCTCTCTCTCTCTCTGTCAAATAAATAAATAAAATCTTAAAAAAATAAAAAAGTGACAGTATTTTCAATTTAGCAAATATTTACTATGTACTTGTAATAGTTAAGATGCTAAACTAAGCACTACAATTAATTCATTGGTTTATTTTATTTACTTGTGTAACTGCCCATTTAAAGTTTACTTTATTAAAACTAATTTTTATTATTTCCCTGTGGCAATCCAATCTAACCTTTGAAGAGTGGGGAAATTATCCACCATATGCATATTTTGTACTAGGTTATTAACATCCAATTATGTTGTAGTTGATTTGAATGTGTTGAAAACAAATGAAACAAATGAATGTTTTGTTTACTGCAGAAAACCTTGTCATTGAAAATTCAATATTACTAAATACCCCATTTCTGTATTCATGATTATAAGAATGCCAATTTGCATGGCACTTTATGATAAATAATGAACAGTATGAGATTAGAAGTTGGAGATTACTTTGTCATAATATTCTCTAGAAATATTTTATAGCTAATAATCCTGTATTAAGTAATTCAAAGTTGCTAAGAGAATAAATCTTAAATGTTCTTACCACAAAAAAAGAAATAGTAATTATGGGACGCGTTGGAAGTGTTAGCTAATGCCATGGCAGTAATCACTTTACAATATATGTGTGTCAGATCAACACATTGTCTACCCTAAACTTACACAATGCTATATGTCAATTGCATCTTAGTAAAGCTGGCAAAAAGAAATACTTTGTTGAAATTCACTGTGAGCAGTGTAGAGTTTGATAACAGAATCAACAAAATAAAAAGCTAAAAGACAAAGAATCGGGTACATTATTTCATAGTTGCATATTCAGGTTTGTCTAGGTAAAAATAACTTCGTTGGTGTTTCCCCTGTTTTAACTGATTTTTTTTCTGCTTATTTATAGTTTGTTTTTTCTTCCTTATGTTAATGAAATTCTAAAAGGACAGTCAAGTGTCGTGCAGCTTTATTTCATCACCTAACCCTTTGGTTTTTTAAAACTAGATTCAAGGGGCACCTCGGTGGCTCAGTTGGTTAAGTATCCGCCTTCAGCTCACTGGGGAGTCTTCTTCTTCCTCTGCCTCTGCCCCTCCCCCTGCTTGTGCTCATGTTCTCTCTCTCTGTCTCAAGTAAATAAAGTCTTTAAAAAATGAATAAATAAAATTAGGCTCAAAATTCAATTAAGATCACATAAACTGTTCACAAACTATCTTAGATAGAATGAAGTATTAGCCATAACACAGGAAAATGTAAAAACATTTGGAAAGGAGCAGTGCTTGAAAAAATTAGAAAACATAAGAGATAATCTTATAATATAATGGAAATTATATTTCCAGACACTGAAAAGATAATAAATAGCTTTTGCCTTGGCAGGTTTTATTGAAGAGGTGATATACTGAGAGTTCATTTTCTCTGGTTTTCAGCTGCATGTGAGTAACTTCTTATTCTTTATTTTACATTTTTACTAAATATATTTGACAAGAAACACTAAATTTAAGGTGTGTGTGTGTTACTTTGATACATTTATATATTGTAATATGATTGCTCTTATAGTGATATTTATCATATAATATAATTATCGTACAATATTATTGTCTATATTCATGATAGTGTGGATTAGATCTCTGTAGCTTATTTATTCCTCATTCCATGTTTCTGCCCTTAACATCAATCATATCCCCTCCCCCTATTCCCAGGGTAACTACCATTTTACTCAGTTTTTTACAAGCTTGAGTTTTGTAGATTTCATGTATAAGTGATATCATATGGTATTTGTTTTTCTCTGACTTGGATAGTATTCCATGTGGTATAGATACCACATCAGTTTTTTATCTGTTTCATCCATCGCTGGGCATTTTAATTGTTTCCATATCTTGGACTGATTCTTTTGGAAGATTTTTAATTTATTTTTTGACAGAGAGAAAGAGCAGGGTGAGTGAGCACACGAATTGTGGGGGAGAGACAGAGGGAGAGGGAGAGGGAGAAGCAGGCTCTCCACTGAACAGGGAATCCGATGTGGGACTCGATCCCAGGACCTCGGGATCATGACCTGAGCTGAAGGCAGACCTTTAATTGAGTGAGCCACCCAGGTGCCCCTATCTGATTCTTTTTAAATTAGGAGACTTTCCCTTAAATATCTCACCACTGTTGCTTTACTCAAGAAGACTAAACACTGTAATATATTAGAAGGAACATAGACCTTTAGCGTCAGTTCATCCTGTGTGAGAAAACCTAGTCATACCTGTCCAGTTATAATATCGGATAAGCAGATGATAACTGAATCACAAGCATTTAGTCATTTACTCAAAGCCTGGCACTGTCACAAAAGTTAATGAAGGCAAGGCAGTTATTACATGTTTAAAAGAAACATAACCTTATTTTGTAAGTAGGCTAGCGTGCTTTATCTTTCCTTGTAAACTGTAAACAACTTAAGATCTGGGACTGGTGCTTATTCACCTCTTCATTCTTCATAGTTCATATCACTGACTCCTGAATTCAGAATGTGAACAGATGTAGGAACAAAAACCAGACTTTTCCTTGACAATCTAGTGTAAATCCTGGGAAGAAAGGTCCCAATGATTATGATTTCTCCAACTGCCCTGCTTTTTCCTACTATCCCACATAATCAGCTAAGTTGCTATACATCTAACAAAGGAATTCCAGCCTTCGAATCCAGCCACTTATAATGTGAGTTACAGTAATCAAGATTCTTGGTTCAGACAATGACAGGTCACCACATGAGTAAGAGACACAGACAAAGTATGAAAACAGAATACATAGCCTGAAAGGAAAATGTGGACCTAAATATCCCTCCTCCATCGGGTAGATCTGTAACCAAAATTAATATGAATGGAATTAATAATTCCAGTAGATGCAGAGAGCATACCAGTGTTAATAAAATGGCAAATTTTATACAGCATTAAAGTTGTACTTCAAAAGCCTAAGACGTCTAGTGATGTCCAAAGAAAACTCAAAGTTTCTACGGCCACCAGAAGGATAAACATAGAACAAGTAATTTTAGCGGATCTCAAACTTGTCTTAAATCAACAATCTTCTACTCATGTTAATGTCTTGATTAAAAATACCTACACATTAAGTAAAATAATTCCCGCTGGTAAACATGACCTGGACATTTATAAGAATATATTTAATATTTATACGCCATTACGTTTTCAGTTTACAGGAGGAAAAATGCAGCACAATTTTCTTTCCTCTTGTTAAGGCACTGTCACTGAAGCGTAAACCCAGAGTACTCAAAATGGAATTCAGGTTTACAAGATAAAAGCCTGGGGAAAAGCGTCAGATGCTGTTAAAACACCTGTATTTCTGAAAAGAAAAAAAAAAACCTCAAGGAAAAGCATGCATGCTTTATCCGGCTTCCTTTGTGAAAGTGCTTCAGTTGAAATTGTCACAAGTTGTGAATGTTGGAAGCAGTAGTGCTGATTGCTGGGAGTAGCCTAAATATGTTTAGGATTGGTCTGATGTCTGTATTTTATAAGAAAATGTGGTGGGGGAGGTTGATGAATATCTGTTAAAAGTCATTCCTTTGTGTTACAGGAAGCAGGGTAAGTAATGGTTTACCACCTTTGACAAACCATTCATCTAAGTGAAATCAACACAAAGGAAATAGCTGTAAGGATATGTGATTTTGAGATTAAAGTGAGTCTTAAAATGTGAATAGAATGTGGAACTGTGGAACGTGTCCTGGTGGGGTGGGGTGGGGGTGGCATTACATTCTCTTTAGTTGGCCAGTGGCACGATAAAGTTCATTTCAGTTTTCTCCTGCTTGTTTTATTTGGAAAAGCATATCCTCTTATGCATAAAGTTTTCAAAACCTTTGAGAAAGATAACAGGCACAAGGGGGAGGAAAAAATATTGATCTGTTTAGGAAAAAATTCAACTGTGATTACCTAAGGTTCTGGAGGGAATACAAGTGCTCAACCCACATGTTCAACACAGAGCTCCAGAAAAATCTGTTGTCTTTGACGTGGTCCCAGGTCCACCCTTGGATTTTTGATCCCCAAAGGAGTCTAGTTGACTCTTGGACTTTTTGTCTTGGAACTCTAAGCACTTTGCGTGTACCTTCTGGCAGAGCCCTATACTACAGCTTTTCTTTGTTGATGTCTAGTCACTCAGTTGCCCTGCCCCCACCCACCCCCAAGCCCAATTTTCTGGATTCTAATATGAATTCCTGCAAGTCATTATATTGCCAAGTTGGAGTTTATTAGAGAAACCAGTTCACTTCCACTCTTGTCACTCTTCAGAAGGCAACTGATTAATTATAAAATATTAGGAGTAGCTATCATTATTGCTTGTCTAATCTATTCTAGGTACAATAGTAAGTATTCTCTACATGTCTCTTAATGATAGAGAAAAATCAGTTTGTTCAGTGGAAGTGTGTAGACCTTTGTTCACATATGTTGTCTGGCCCAGCTTGTGGGAATCTTTAAATACTTGAGGTTAAGATTTCATAGCTTTATAGTTCATTTTGTTCAATTGCCCATTCACAGACCAGGGCATACGTAGTCTACACATGTGGAAGGGAAGGCCTCACACATGCTCTCACTCGTGGCCTGAGGCCTCAGTTTGACTTTTTTTTGTTTAGCTCTCAGATGGAAGAGAACCATGAAACCATGGAAGGTTATATACTTAAAGATTGTAAAGTTGAAAGTCAAAAAGGGATTATTGTTAAGTAAATCCCTACCCCCGGGAAGGAAAAGATGGATCCTCAATGGAGGGCTTCCTTCCTTACACAGGTCCCCAAGTGACAGAGTGTGTGGTCACACACCACCTTTGTACCTAACATAGCATCGCAAGGGACATGTGAGCCCCCAGTGGAGTCACTTCCCGCCTGGTAAGGGCGATGGTAGTGTTGAGACAGCCTTGTCTAGTGTTTCAACCCCTAGAGTACTTCCATAAGTGTCCTGGGTCACCTCAGGATGTTGGCTCCCTTTTGGGGGGGCTACCATTTCATGATACATAAAAATAGAAGAATTTGGAGCACCTGGGTGGCTCAGTGGTTTAAGCGTCTGCCTTCAGTTCAGGTCATGATCCCAGGGTCCTGGGATTAAACCCTCCATCGTGCTCCCTGCTTCTCCCTCTGCCCTTCCTGCCTTCTGCTCACACCCTCTCTATCTCACTTTGTCTCTCTCTCTCAAATAAATACAATCTTAAAAGAAGGGATTTGTCTCAGCCTCTCTTCAAACTAAACAATCCATGAACATAACTCACAGAAGTAGTTTCACTAAATACATCCTCGCTACCATCACTGTAACTCTAAGCTGATCCCAATCAGAAAAGAAGCTAAGACACTATAGCCCTACAAATGCAGGCAGACTGAAGAAAGCAAATGGTGGCCCTGTGTTCTTCAACTACATCCTGTATCCAAAGAGTGGGCTCTGTGACCCAGACCAGACCCTTCCTCCAGAAGTTGGGAAGCAACTCTGCCCGGGCCCTACAGCACAGTATGAAGGCCAGCCACCCTGATCCCATGAAGGCACAGCAACCTTCCTTCCTCAGCACCACTTCCTGTGTCTCCCCTCTTCCTCAGATGAGAAGAAAGTGATATTTGCAGTTGTCTGTGGTCTAAATGCAGATGAAACTTTGTTGTTACTGTTAGAATGCTCTGCTGCCGGTTTAGTGCTTTTGTCCAAATCCCAGAACTGTGGAGTGTGGAGCTGGACATGGGGCTCCATCTCAGGAACCCGAGATTGTGACCTGAGCAGAAATCAAGAGTCAGACACTCAACCAAATGAGCCACCCAGGCATCAGGGCATCAGAAGTTTTAGGAGGGATTCTCCCCAGGTGATTCTAATGTGCAATCAAGAGTGAAAACCATTGATGGATCAGATTTTGATGAGGTGCCAGACATCCCTCGGCATGGAAATGACAGAAAGATGCAGAGTCCCCCAAAACCTTAATTCTTTTTTTAAGAAAGATTTTATTTATTTATTTGACAGAGAGAGAGATCACAAATAGGCAGAGGCAGGCAAAGAAAGAGGGGAAAGCAGGCTCCTCGCTGAGCAGAGAGCCCGATGGTGGGCCTCGATCCCAGGACCCTGAGATCATGACCTGAGCCGCAGGCAGAGGCTTAACCCTCTGAGCCACCCAGGCGCCCGAACCTTAATTCTTAAATGGAGGAACAGTTTTGGGAACCTAAAATAAATATTATGATGGAGGACTCTGCCACAAACTGTAGAAGTATAGGAAAAGGAATGCTTCAATATGTCTTGAGAAGTCAGGGCAAGCATTTCAGAGAGTAAGATGGGCAGCAAATGAGGTGAGCATTCCAGGTGTAGAAGCATTGAGGGGCATAGAGTGCTTTGAAAACTCCAGGCAGTGAAAGCATTTGTAGATGATGCTGGGTGTGCAGGCAGCATGCAGGTCCTGAAGGCCCTTGTCGGGATTGAAAATGATGGGCAGCCCTTGAAAAGTTTTGAGCAGACGAAAGACGCTATTACCTCTGTGTCTAATTCACTTGTCTCTGGCATCAGAGTGGATTTAAGGGCCTAGGGAGATTAGATGCAGAAAGACTAGACCAAAGTCTGTAAGAAATGAAAGAGAGCAAGTATGATTGTTTCTGGCTCCTGAAGAAGTGTCCTAAAGATCCATGGTAGATCTTATTTCTCACAATAACTTGCACTTAAATAGTAGGCAGTCGTGGTAAAGCTTTCTTCTGTATTTTAGAAACGAGATTCTTTTAAAAGTCTAATATTTTGTTCCTAGGGATCAGTGAGTATCCCATTGGGAAATATAATTTACCCCCACATGGTTCAAAGCTAAGAGATTCTTAATAGAGAGTTGAGGGGAACATGAGGCATGCTGAGGCACCAGAGACTGGCGGTGGAAATCCATTGCCGCTTCCGAGGCTGAAGGGGAAAGGGAAGAAGCAGGCACAGTGAGAACCAGAATCAAGGAAGAGATGCTGCCAACAGGTATGGACAGATACTGCTAGTGGCAGAACCGTAGCGGGAAACAAGGCTGAAACCAAGAAGCTCCCTGACCTCGTTCTCTGTGTTCTGCCAACCTCTGACCTGCTGATGACTCCCATCGGCCAAACTCATCCTAAAGTTGTTCGGTAAAGGAGCCCAGGAGATTTCATTCAGAGTGATCAGACTCCTGAGAGCTTTATAAGGAAGGTCAGAAAAGGACACGGCACGTATCCAAAGGCCAACAGAGAATAACCAGGCTGCGGATGAACACAGTATCAGATCAAAAATACCTTAGACATGATCTCCCTCCTGATAGTCAGTGGACACCTAAAGAAAATCAGGGTAGACTGTATAACACACATCCATTGAAAATAATGCTGGAACCTTCTTCCCATGGACCAGACTACACAGAAATTCCTGAAAGTCAATAAGGACTTCTGTAGGAGAGAAAAGTAACAGCAAATTGAGGACATTTTAATTAAAAAGCTAAAATTAGAGAGTCGATATAGTTCAGGTATTAAAATTTTTCATATCTACACAAACCTTTTTCTGTTTCCTGTTATTCCTCTAAGGCATGGAAACATCAAGAACTCCTAAGAAATACTACTAGGGGAAGTACGGTATGTCAGATGCTACGCGTAAGCAGTTCAGTGAGATATGCACCTTAAATGTGCTTGTAGTAACATTCTTAAAGGTGCACGCGGGTATTGGGTGCCATTGAATGAAGACTGTCCTTCCTCTAGCTGGGAATTTTGGCCTCTTTTATGCACTCTACAGCTTTGGGAGGGTTCACGGGTTCCCAGAGAGAGAAAATACCTATGTAGACAACTGTTCAGAAAATCAGCCCTGGAAATAAATTGGATATGATTTTCCACAGGCATCCCCTTTTTTAAATCATCTGGTCCCTCCTTTCAGGGCATTGACAGTTATCAAACATCAGATGTTAAATTGTAAATCCTAGTGTTTTTCTAGCCTACAAGTCAGGGTAAAACTGAACCACTGGGGTGGGTGAGACAGAATTCTCCTTGTGAAGTACTGCAACATCATGACCACTGTGCATACTAACCACTGATATTTAAAAATGGTCCTCATCAGGATGCCTGGGTGGCTCAGTCAGTTAAGCGTCCAACTCTTGCTATCGGCTCAGGTCATGACCTCAGGGCTGTGGGATAGAGCTCCGCATCAGACTCCAAGCTCAGTGCAGACTCTGCTTGTCCCTCTCTCTCTTCTCCTCCCCCCTGCTCACATGTTTTCTCTTTCTCAAATAAAATCTTTTTTAAAAACTAAAAAAAAATAAAATATTTCTCATCATTCATTCCTGAGATTCTGCAGTAGTGGTTTGCACATATGTAAAGACATTTGTTTAAAAATATTTTCATAAAACTTGCCTGTGGACATACCTCTCTGCTCCATCAGGTTGTGAAGGCCTGAAGGGCCTTGTCTTATTTCGTTTGTAGTTTTTACACAAGCTACTACATTTTCGTGTATATTTTAGCTGCTCAGAAAATCTGTATCAAATGCTGAAAGGAACTTCTGCATTAAATCTGTATCCAACTTAAAAAGTATATTTCTCATTAGTCAAATTATCTGTGGAACTGAAGGTACTATACTTCTGTAGCACACTTGGATCCTCAATTTTAAAAGCATTTAAAGATGTTAACTGGAATTACTGTGGTGATCATTTTGCAGTATATACAAATACTGAATCCTAACGTTGTAAGAAATATATTTAATACGGAGCTGATACTGAAATTATTCCATCTTTCTTTGATAATTTAGGAAAGCTTTCAAGATGTTTCAGGACCTCAGGGTCACTAGTAAGAATATCAATTTTCAATGATCCATGTGGGAGGAAGCATTAATAGGAATTTCTAGCTGACAGAATAGCAGAAAAAAATAGACTTTATTTTATTACGGTTGGTTTTCATTGAAGTAACTGGAATGTGGCCTATTGACCTTTTTACTTAAAAGACTCTGATCTTATTACATAAAGTTAGCTCTTGGTGTTCAGAATTCCTTGTTTCATCCTGCTCACCATAGTCCATTCTGTGGAAGTGGGAAAAAGGTTTTAAGTTCTCCCACGATGACTGAAGTTGACCCCCAGGTTTGAATAAAAGAGACATCTCTTAGGTCCATAGTGGCAATCTCAATCCTTCTAAAGATCTCCTATTTCACTGCCAGGGGCTAAAAAAGAGCTTTGTAACATTCAGCTGTCCAGCAGGGTTTAATGCTTCTACTAAATAAAAGCTTTTATTTTGGATTTAGGTGAAATGTTCCCATCACTCATGAGTGTGCTGCAAGACTATAAAATTCCTCATACAGTTGCAGTAAAGACAAGGTATGTTTGAATCAGAAAAACCATAAATTATACTTTTTAATAATGGAAGAGATTTCTTACAACCCTCATTCCCACACACATCTAAACTTGATGGAGAGTTGTACAAAATTCAATTTCATAAAAGTAGTTTCAACTTCACACACTTTTTTTACTTGCTTCTTTCAACACAAAGCATTTTTCAGTATATCACCCATAACATAAATCAGTTTTCATAAATCAGTTTTTGTTACTTTATTTCCTATTTCTTAGATAACTAAAAACTATTATTGGGGTTATGGGGCTGGTAATAGATCTCTTTGATATTTTTTTATTTCAGCTCATGCTTTGGTAAACCAGAATAATTCACACACATGTATGTGCACACACACACACACACACGCACACACTTGCTTTTTGGCTCTTCCTCCAACTAATTGGCTGATGAGGCAGGAGAAAGGAAGGCTCCAATGTTGGCCCACAGTCTTGCTAGTTCGGTTGGTACATACTAACAGAAATGAGTAAGTGTTCTTTCAAGTACGTCAGTTTTTTGGGAAGCTGGTATGTTCTCTATGGCCATGAGATAAAAATTCTCAGTTGACTTCAGAAAGTATGGGGGTGTCTGTTAAGCCAAAAAGAGAGAATTTCAATGAAGATAAGGATAATGATCACTGATTAGATCTAGCTTGTTCATGTTCTACTAAGTCCCAACCTTCAAGCACACATTTCAGTTTTCATCTAATTTAGCCAATAGTCTGGTGACCACGTAAAGGAAGTCTCATTATAAGATAGATGATAATGGCCATGGAGAAAAATCAAAGACCAGAGAGATGTTCCAGGTTATTTCCTCCAGGTAAACATGTCATTTACTAAAAGAGGTGAGTTTAGATGGAAGAATTTAGAAACTACATTCACTTACATCTTGTTAGCAAGTTGTATTCTATAAACTATAGGGAAATTTTTAGATAGGCTAAAACAACTAATATTGCCAACTTAAAAAAAAAAGTAAAACTGAGAGAAGATATGACCCAGTTTTTAAGTAACTGTGGGGATGAATTTACTGACCCAAATCTAATATAGTAGAACCCACTTGAAAACTGAAAGATGCAGTTCAGTGAAAACAAAGGTGCATAACAATCTTAAAGAAGTAGTACCTCCTGGAAATCTGGAGATTGGATTTGTAACCTTTCTGATCGTGCTTCATCTCAGTGGTTCTTTAGAGACTGAAGACCAAACTGGATACTCATGATGGATCCAATTGCAGAAGCTCACTCATTTAATTTTTCTCCAGTCAGGGGCACAGTGTTTGCTCTGGCAAATCATCCCTGAGTCTTGACTCTGTTCTCTTAAACTTCCTCCCTAGTTGATGGGAAAGCAAGAGATTGAGACACCATTTCTGACAAGAAGGGGATGGGGCACCTGGGTGGCTCAGAGGGATAAAGCCTCTGCCTTCAGCTCGGGTCATGATCTCAGGGTCCTGGGATCAAGGCCCACATCGGATTCTCTGCTCAGCAGGGAGCCTGCTTCCTCCTCTCTCTCTGCCTGCCTCTCTGCCTATTTTTGATCTCTCTCTGTGTCAAATAAATAAATAAAATCTTAAAAAAAGAAGGGGATGAACACCGGGACGCCTGGGTGGCTCAATCAGTTAAGTGTCTGACTCTTGGTTTCAGCTCAGGTCATGATCTCAGGGTCCTGAAATCGAGCCCCAAGTCAGACTCCACACCCAGTGGGGAGTCTGCTTAAGATTCTTTCTCTCCCTCTGCACCTCCCACTCATGCTCTCTTTTTCTCTAAAAGAAATAAATAAAATATTTAAAACAAAAGGAGATGCACCCGGGATGGGTTAAGTGTAGGGTTAGGGGAAATTTTAGAAGAATCCATACCTAAGTAAAAGCTTGATATATGTTTGGGGTTGAGCTAAGCAACAAAACTGGGGGACGTGTTTCAAACTCAGGAAACAAAAGGAAAATCTCTGAGGCTTGACATGACATGGCTTGTGTAGAGAACCATAGGAAGTCTGGTATAGATTCAGGAAGCATGAAGTGGGAAGTGGTGGGAAATAAGTTTGTAGAGAAATTTCTAACATGGAGCAGATCCTGCAACTGTATATCCTGCTAACAAGTTGTGTTTTGCTAAATCACTTAGTACAGAAGAGAAATTTGAGGGATACAGCGCAAGAATCATGGTGATTTCTTAGGAATCCAGGTAAAACGCTTTTCCCTCAAAATTGTCAGCATAAATCTGTCTCAGAAGACTTCACTGACACAAGTAATGACTTATCTCAAAGATGAGGATCAACCCATTGCACTGGAGTTGAATCTTTATGTGAAATAAAATTTTGTACCGACCATTCACTACTTGTTGCATGACACTTTGGAATAGCTGCAGAAGTAAAAGAAGAACTTAAGACTGCATGCCAAACCCATTGGTTGGGCAACCAAACATTTTAGTTAGACAGTATGTCCTAGAAAGAAGACTACATTCGAACAACAGCTGCCTTCTCCTCCTTAGATATTTTGAGTAGGGATTAAAGCTGCATGGGCTTCTGTGAACATTACCTTTTTAGTGCTGAATAGACACATCCATTTCATGAGGGCACGTCTGTGCAGGCTGGGATCAGAACACGGGCCTGATGCCTAGCATTTCAGTGGCACATGGTGGGTTTTACGTATCTATTTGAAAATTGAGCTCTGCAAATGGCTTCTTCCTTAACAGTAGCTGTTTAACTTGAGAAAAAAACTGGCATAGTAGGGCTAAACAACAGCCCACTAATTGTGCGAGAAACTGTATCTCATGAGGATCTATCTGAAGGACAAAATGGGGAACAATGTGAAAATGCCTGGAATAATACATGGACGCTTGAAATTTGCCTGACTTGGCTTGTCCACATCCCCTCTAGGAAATTTATTTCATCGTGTTATCCTACACAAATTGCCCAGTAGTGTTCATTACTTCTGTTGGTATCGTGCATGGTGGGCAAAATACTGGCCTGTCGAAGATGTCTTCATCCTGATCCCCGGGGCCTGCAAATATGTTAGGGTGCCCGGCAAGAGATAAGGTTGCAGGTAGAAGGAAGGTTTCCATTCATCTGACTTTAAGATAAAGAGATTATCCCAGATTATCTGGGCAGACCCAAGGTCATCACCAGGGTCTCTTACAGAAGTAGGAGGCAGAAGAGTCAGAACCAGAGAGATGGCACCATGAGAAAGAACTGACTGGTCATTACTGGCTTTAAAGATAGAAGGGTACCACCAGTTAAGGAAGGTAAGTGATCTATAGAACGTGGAAAAGGCAAGAAACTCGATTTTCCCCTAGGAGGCTCCAGAAGGAATGCAGCCCTGCCAAGACCTTGATTTTAGTCCACTGACACCCATTTTGGACTTGTGACCTCCAGATTTGGAAGAGAATGAATTTGTGTCAATTTAAACCAGTGTTGGTGGTAATCTGTTATAGCAGCAATTGAAAACTGATACATCATGTATGTGACAAATGTCATTTAGCATTGTTAGCTGAAACTCACATCGATGTATAAAGAGGAATCTAAAGCCCTTAGTTTCTACTCAATCCACTCTTTTATTCATACTGCAACATCTGCATTTTTGTCAAAGGTGATAGGGACACAGTAGGACATGAAGAACCTTGGGGAGATAGCAACAAACATGCTTTTCTATTTTTCATTAGCTGATTAGATAAGGTTTCATACAGTGCTTTATTTAAACACCTTCATTAAATACAATCACCTTCACCCCTTGGAGGATTTAACCAGAGCAATTTGGCAAGTGATTATGTGAATTGAGAACTGATAGAAAAAAAAATAGGTCAGTGCTGAGCTCCTTTTACCTTGACCAGATTCGGTGTTGCTTCCACTTACTTCTTCGCCCTCTCTCGTTCAATTTCTTCTGTTAACTGTTGTCTGTATTCACTTCAAAAGAACAAAGCGTACACTTTCACTCTCCATTTCCCAGGCCTGCCAAGGAGGACCTGGTCCTAAGGTCAGCACATTGGGGCACCAACGAGAACGGACTGTTGGACAGTGGGGAGCTATAGCTCCACCTCCCAGAAGGCCTTGACAACCCTCCGACCCTGCCCCCCTCCTGAGACCTTCCTCCTCCCGCTCCCTCTTGTGCTTCCTCCTGAACAAAACATCACATCAGCCCTGTTTACCACAGGAAGCCAGCCAAAGAAGTCATAACAGGACAATAGACACACAATCTAATAACCTTGTGAGCTCCAGTCAAAGCTCCTAACAAGTGGAAGAGGTTGGTGAAGTAGGATAAAACTATCGCAGTATTTGGGTTTGTTGAAGTGGCTTTTTAGATTTTTCCCCCTGCTGAAGGAAAAAAAAAGTAGCATTTCTTATCCCTTTATTTAAGATTAAAACCAGGCCCAAGGACACTAAACAAAACAACGTGTACAAGGCTAAGGTTAACTTTTAAAAGAATACAAATTATAAATGGAGAGGGATCTACAAAGTTCATAATTATCTTCTAATGGAAAATAACATAAAACTTTCTTTGTGTTGCCAGATCCCTACAGAAGTGTAGAAAGTGTGGAATAACCTTCATGATGCAGAAAAAGTTAGGGATATGAATTAGTGTGAATGATAGCCAGTAATGAACTCATTTCAGATAACAGGGCAAGGATGATCAAGGTCTTTGTATTTTCTGTTATATTTACTTCACATTACAGGATACTGTTTCAGCCCACAGAGGTCTGCCCAGGTTTGCTTTTGGCCTTTTATTCCCTCCCTCACACCCACTGCGTGCTTCAGGGAATGTTCTGAAACATTAAAATTAATATAATTTTAATCCCACCATTATCTCCCTAGGTCTGCAAGAGACATTAACATACACTCCATAACTGTCTAAAATGCAATGTCTTACCCAGTGACTTAGTCACCCTCCCGCACCTTCAAGTCTGGAGTTCTCTCCATTTCCACGGTCCTGCGGGAAATAGCATGGACCTCCAAGTCAGCACTTGGCACAGCTCAGACCCTGGGACCTGATTAATAGTCTCTGTGCCTCAGTTTCTTCATCTGTTGCAAATGACAAAATCATAAAGGGATTCAACAAGTGGGCCTTTGGATGCATTTGAATACGCCGTTTTTATATTTGGTGTTATTTTAAGGTTAAAAAGAGATGAAACTTGAGGGTTTGGCATGGCTCCTCCTGATGAATCTTTTGCTCTTGTGTTTCTCTGAAAGATTGATTCACCACAGCTAAGTTCATACCGGCTTAGGTTTTGTGTGTATGTGAACATTTTGTTTAGCCATACTTTACTGTTACACTAAATGGAAGTCCAAGTAACAATTGTGTGTGTGTGTGTGTGTGTGTGTGTGTGTGTGTGTGTGTGTGTGTGTAGGTATGTGAGTGCTCCTTACCTGGGAAAAAAAAGCTTCTTCTATGGCATCTAGAAAATTGTAGTGATAAACAGAAATCACTTTCTTTTTCCTATTGCCCTTTACTTGTGAGGGATGATAAAGTGGCATTTCTCCTATTATGACTTGGAAAGTCTGAAAATTATTAAAAAAAGATCTTTGTTGCTTCCTCTCTGTCTTGTATATGACTTAAATTGGAAAAAAATGAAATTTGGGGAGGATAAGAATCATTATTTTTACACATGGTACATGTGTGGTTCCTATCTACCAAGGTGACGGTGAGAAAATAGAAAATGCAGACTAGAAAGCCATGTATTTGCTGTCTATTTGGCATCCACCTACATAAATAGGTGGTGTGTGGCAGGGTTTATCAAATCATTACATACAGCGATTGGGTCTTGGCAGTGAGAAGTTAAATATGGGTTGTCTGTTTCTGAGCTTTGAGTGTTTTCAGTTTAAAAATATTCCTTTACATAGAGTTCCAGGAAGTCTTTTACTTAGACGCCTATGAATACATTGTTTGAAAGACTTCACTGCCCTAAATATCTTCACCATGGGTCTCTTCCAGTACCTAAAACTTCTAGCAATTTTACACCTTTGTACGTGGCCACTGAAAGATTGTTAGAGAACCCACATTATTTGGAATGGATAGGTAGGTCATCATTATTCAGCAACAAGTCTAGCGTGAATTAGTTTAAAAAGGTGTGGCATTTCTTGGGTCATTGATCTTCATGGAGTCTTAGACAGCGGGTGGAGAGATGTCTTAAATAAATAAAACATTAAAAAATACTAGATAGTTCAAAGGTAAATGCAACAACTGTAAAATGAGAACATATACCGTACCCAAAGACTAACCGCTACATGAAGTAGGGTAAGACAATTAAGATGTCCATGAAGTATTTTTCCATTCAGAGGCCAACTCTAAATGTTCTTATGTGACATATTCAAATGAAACAGTGTTTTATGTTCTAGTACAAAAAATATTAACTCAGTTTAGCTCACTGATTTGAAATGTGGAACTTGTGGGTGCCTGGGTGGCTCCGTTGGTTAAGCGACTGCCTTCGGCTCAGGTCATGATCCTGGAGACCCGGGATCGAGCCCCACATCGGGCTCCCTGCTCAGCAGGAAGCCTCTTCTCCCTCTCTCACTCCCCTTGCTTGTGTTCTCTCGCTGTGTTTCTCTCTGTCAAATAAAATCTTTTAAAAAAAAGAAAAAGAAATGTGGAACTTGTGAGATTCAAGCATACTCTGGAAGTCCCACTTTTTTTCTAAAAAGGGTTCTTACCTATAATCAAGGTGGCATGTGAACAATCAGCTTGAGTTTTTGAAATGTAACTAGGAGACAGTTTATCAGCTTGCTAATTGTTGGTCCCTTAGAACATTGACTGTTACTCGATTTTTAGCCCAACTGGAGATATGCCAAAGAGTGATGTAATTGAGAATAAGGAGAGACTGTCTGGATCCTCTGCTAGCTAAAGACAGATGTGCTCAGTTGAATGGAGCTATATCCATTTGACCTTCCATCTCTGAAATTCTAGAAATCCAGAAAAGTCAACTGAAAGGGATTTCAAGACAGGGCTCACTTTGTGTTTATGCTATGTTTCCTACCATACCCAGCACACCACTGAGTGTGAGCTTAGTAGGCAAAGCTTGGTGCAGAGCTGAATGATTGGGGCATAAGCAATGAATCTTGGAACACTGAAAAAATAAAATAAATTTAAAGTAAAAAAAAAACCTCAGAAGCAAAAAAAAAAGGAATCAAGAGAAGTTTGTTTCTGGGTTCCATCTGAATGTTGTCAAGGGTATTCATTTTCTTGTATTTCTCCCCAAAATTGATTCATTTTGATCTTTAGTAACATTCCATATTATATTTTCTGCATCAGAATATTCAAATTGTATTGAAATGCTTTGAGATCAAATTAGATGTTTCTAGCATTGATAGGCATCACTTGCATTGGACTTGGACTTAGTCATTTTTTAACTAAAGAAGGAAATATTGTGTTGATTTTGCCTAACGGGTTATTTGAAATGCCAGCTCTCGTGTTCTTAAATGAAAATTTATCTCGTGATAGAAGAAAACAACTATAAAATATAGAATGGATATTTTATGTGGTTTTAAAATATGGTATCCACTAGTTTTATAATTAATGTAATTCACATAGTGCCAGGAGCTTATCAGAGAAGTCACATGAACTGGGGTGATAGAATCTAACTCCTTTGATTCTGGTGTTAACAAGAGAAGTCATATATTTGTGACTGCTTCTCAGACAGCAAACTTAGCCTTCTGACTACTGGAGTGGTAAAACTCCAAACTGAAATACCTCATTAAAACATTCTTTACATTTGCAGCTGTTTTTGCTTGCCCTTGGTTGCTCGGCTCCAACCCTAAATTTACAAATCACGCGCGTGCGTGCGTGTGTGTGTGTGTGTGTGTGTGTGTGTGTGTGTTCCTCAACACACTAGTACCCTTGGGAAGCCTATAATCTTTTAAACTGAGATATTTTTGGCACAAATTGTAAATTAGAGCAGTGACAAAAGTGACACTGTGTCTTGATTGAATTTCAAATGCAATCTTTGTTCAGTTAAAAAAATAACGAACCAGGTTTATTTAGTGTCTCAGTTATGACCTTGCAAATAAGGTAGCTTTGGAAATGATGTAAACTTTTCCAGGTTCTTATTTTACTTCCAAATGGCTTTGTCTATAATTCACAGATTGATGTTAACAACCTTTGTAATTAAACAAATGACACCGCATCAAAACAACAACAGTAAGAAGAACCAAATATCACTCTGGAAGCAGGGAGTCTCTGGGCTTTGTTGTCATAACACTATCCACAGGGAAATGACAGCCCTTTGCACGGGGCCTTGCTGAGGTCAGCATCTTGGGTTCCCAACATGAGGATAAAGTTCATGTATACAATGATGGTGCTCAAACCTCTTTGAGTATTCTGTAAATGCTAGAACGAGATATTTGAATAAGAGACTTAAGATTGGGGGCGCCTGGGTGGCTCAGTTGGTTAAGCGACTGCTTTCGGCTCAGGTCATGATCCTGGAGACCCGGGATCGAGCCCCACATCGGGCTTCCTGCTCGGCGGGAAGCCTGCTTCTCCCTCTCTCAGTCCCTCTGCTTGTGTTCCCTCTCTAGCTGTGTTTCTCTCTGTCAAATAAATAAAATCTTTAAAAAAAAAGAGAGACTTAAGATTGCACAGAATCAGAATTTGAAAGTAGGAAGGAGCCTAAGTGGTTGTCTAATTCAATCTGTTAGTACAGGTTTCCTCCACGATCCTAGCTTTCCAGAGTTTCGGCTTGTGATCCAGAATAGAAAAGAAATGCATAACATACACTATGATACTGTATATACCAAATGGGGCATAACTGGCCCTGAGAGTTTCCATCAAACAGTATTTACTGTGTGCAAGGGATTCAGATTTTTCCCCCTTACATTCTATTTTATATCTGTTTTTAATTCACTGATAGGTTGAGACGTGATAGCCGTCCTTGCTACAAAAAGTATGGTCAGTGAACCAGCAGCTGCAGCATCACTTAGGAGTTTCTTAGAAAAATGCAGATTCTCAGGATGTGTGGGTGGCTCAGTCAGTTAAGGATCTGCCTTCAGCTCAAGTCATGATCCCAGGATCCTAGGATCAAGCCCCATGTCGGACTCCCTGCTCCCTGGGGAGTCTGCTTCTCCCTCTCCCTCTGCCCATCTCCCCAGCTCATGCTCTCTCACGCTTGCTCTGTCTCTCAAATAAGTAAAATATTTTAAAAAGAGAGAAATGCAGATTCTCAGGCCTCAGCCCAATCTAGTGCATCAGCAGGCACATTTTAACAAGAGCTCCAGGGGATTCCTAGCGGTTTCAGTTTGAGAGGATTGTTCTACCTCATCCATAAGGGTGGTCAAGCCTTACCCTGAACCCTCTCACTGTGAGATGTTTTGTCCTCCTGAGGTGCCACCTTTTATTTTCAAACAATTTTGCTTTACGGAAATATCTTTGTTACGTTAAGTGGAAATTGGTACGTAAAGTACCAACTTGGAGACCAGCACAAAGACAGCATTTCACAAATCATAAATCCTTGTCCTTTCCCACAGAAGCTCCACCCACTGGCACTAGTCTGTCTTCTTGTGAAATTAATTTAAACTTCTTTGCACATGATAGTCTCTCTGCTAAAAATAGAAGAATGTCTGGGACTCTTGATTTTTCTCTCATCCCATGCCTAAACAGTCAATAGTCCTGATGAATTTACCTTCCAAATATTGCTCCAATTAAGGATTTCTCAAATTAGTATCCAGTAATCTGAGGATGAAGGAAGAATGGTCAATAAACACGGAAAGTCATGGCAGAAAATCAAGAATTCACTGTGTTAATTTAGTGAGACCCCTACTCCACCTTCTGAAAAAAAAGACAATTCTCAGATTTCTGAGAATTGAAGAGCTATTGTTTTGACCTCCAGAGACCCTAAAGCTCAAAAGCATGCCACCACCCAGAATACCCTATTATTTTCCGGTTCTTGTCAGGCTAGTGCCCAACTCCCTGGCATCTGACTCATCCCTCTGGAAAATCTGGAATATCTGCACCTGCTCAAAATGCAACACATATTTATTTCTTAGCCTGCTTTCCATTCTATCCAGCTGTAACATAAAATGTAATTGAGAATCATCCCTGGACTGAGACATTTTCTCTTTTGAGACTCCACTGACTGAAGTTGGGTTACATACAAGTGTGAGTATAAACATATTTCCCATATCTTTTTGACATTCAGAATGGCTTGTATTCTTAAGAACAAGAAGAGGACTTGGTATTTAAGGGGATGTCACTGGGTTGATAAGATAAAGTCATAAGAATAGTCTCCCCATTCTTGGGGAAATATCTAGGATGTATGTTGAGGGGTAAGGGAGTTGTCGGGCCAGTTCTGTGCTCCAGTTCCCTGGAGATGAAGTTTCCTTCTCAAAATCAGTTCTTGCCATTACTTATTACTTTGCTGCCATTTGGGTCAAGGAAAAATGCTGTAAAGCTTCTAGGCTTCAGAATCTCAGGCATGGGGCTGTCTCATGAACAGGAAGATGGAAGAAAGAACATTTCCCAACTTTGTCCTCTGTGTGAGTTCTTGTTAACAATCCAGTGTAATAGACAGAGCAGCCCTCTGTGTTCCTGGGGGAAGGGCTGATGCTTCTGCAGTCCAGGCCGGACATAATGCTTTCTGCCCCCCGCCACTGAGAACTGTTTTTACTGTTTTGTTTCATGCCTGACAAACTGAAGTAAGCTATACTGAGTAAAACAATACAACTAAACCCTTGTATCATTGCCATGTAACCTATCAGATAACCTAATCTTAGTAAGTCTTGTTGGGAGTGAAGGTGAATAAACACCTTTTTTAAAAATGGCTTTATTGACATACCATAAATTCTCCCATTTAAGCTGTACAGTTCAGTGGCTTCCAGTATATCCACAGAGTTGTGCCTACATCATCACAAGCCATTTTTGAACATTTTCATCACCCTGAAAAGAAACCCCACACCCTTTAGAAGTCTCCTACCATTTCCCCCATCCCTGCCTCACACACACCCCCCACTCCTGAGCAGGCACTAAACTACTTTTCATCTATGTAGATTTGCTTGTTCTGAACATTTCATAAAAATGTAATCAAACAATATGCAGTCTTTTCTGACATTCATTTTTTCTTTCATTTAATGTGGTATCTTCAAAGCTTACTCATTTATTGTAGCATGCATCAGTACCTCATTGCTTTTTATAGCTGAATAATATTCTGTTGTATGGTTACACCACATTTTGTTTATCTGTTCGTTCGTCAGTGGACATTTCAATTTTTTCCCACCCTTTGGTCATTACGAATAATACTGTGATGAACATTTTGTGCGCACAGGCGTTTGAAATTCCCTTCATTATGCCTAGAAATATGAAGGAGGGCACGGATAGCATGGAACGCTGGGTGTTACACACAAACGACGAATCATGGAATACGACATCAGAATGATGTACTGTATGGTGACTAACATGACACAATAAAAAAATTACAATTATAAAGATTTGGAAAGAAAAAAATTGATAGATCATAGTGGTAACTCTATGCACAGATGTTTGAGCATTGCCCAAACTGTTCTTCAAAGCTGCTGCAACCACTTAAGGTACACACCAGCAATATATGAGGGTTCCCTTTTTTCCACATCCTCACCAGTATTTGGGATTATCTATCTTTTTATTATAGTCATCCTTGTGGGTGTCAAGTAGTATGTCACTGTGATTTTGATTTGCACTTCCAAGGAAAAGCACTCTTAAAATATCTCTTCCCCACACATAAAAAGTGAACATTTCAGTTCAATTAATTTCTGAATTGACCATGCCTAGAGATGCTGCTAAAATTAGAAAAAAATCACCTGATGAATCCCCCATCCTTATGGAAGGAAATTTTATTACACAAGAGATTATCTGGGTTTGAGATTCAGAAATCATCATTTTAAATAATTAAATTCCCAGAACTAGTCCCAGACTTAGCCCTAATCAATGATTCTGTCTTTATTAGCAGTAGAGGTGGTAAGAATTAAGGGAAAGTCACCTTGTATTCATCTGGCAAATTGTGCGAGGGACTCATCTTCTCTGAGACTGAGTTTTCTCATCCCCAAAATTAGGTTAATAATGCTCTCTAACTCGGCGCCTGGGTGGCTCAGCGGGTTGAGCATCTGATTATTGGTTTTGGCTCAGGTCGTGCTCTTGAGGTTGTGGGATCAAGCCCTGCCTCGGGCTCCATACTCAGCATGGTGTCTCCTTGAGATTCTCTCTCCTTCTCCTTCTGCCCCTCCTGCTCATGCTTGCTCTCTCTCTTTCTCTCTCTCTCAAATAAATAAATAAATCTTAAAAAAATAATAATACCTAACTCATGCCATCATGTGAGGATTACGTGAGATTTTTTTTCTCCTGTGAAATGCAGTACCGACTGAGCAGTCAGCTACTATTGTTAGCTACTATTAATGTACAGGGTGAGGTCCTGTACATTCAGAGGTCTTCTCTGTCATAAGAACTTAAGAAAACATCCTATGCAGCGAGGCCTGGGTGGCTCAGTCATTAAGCATCTGCCTTCGACTCAGATCATGATCCTGGGATCCTGGGGTCGAGCCCCACATCGGGCTCTCTGCTCGGCGGGAAACCTGCTTCTCCCTTGCCTGTGTTCCCTCTCTTGCTTTGTCTCTCTTTGTCAAATAAATAAAATATAATCTTTAAAAAAAAGGAAGGAAAATATCCTCTGTAAATATGGGGGATTTACTGAACATTTTCATTCGTTGTTTCCCATCTCTACGAAAGGTGTTTTTAAAATTAGCTCCAAAATTCCCCTGAAACCTAAGTTAGCTTCCAGTAAGGACAAATTCTGAAATAGGCTGGGAGGGGAGTAGTGTATTGTCCTCCCCAGAAGTTTTCAGTGGTGGGAAAGACTTGCAGCTTTTTAGCAATTGAGCTGTCAATTTCTTTTTTTTTTTTAAGATTACAATAATAATCTTTAATGCCTTTAGGCATCTAGTTTCCTCAACCTAATTCTCTGCTACAGACTGAAGGTCTTTGGATTCCCTGGCAACCTAGGAAATATAAGTCCCTGTCCTTGAATTACTTAGCCTTGTCTCAGAAATGATGCTGGACAGAACTGTTAAGTAGGTAAGCTTGTGGCTTTTCTGTTCTTGTTTGCTGCTCCTTTGTTCCTTCGGTTGCCCTTTGGGTAGCCATTGTTCGCATGAGGCCCCCTGTTTACAAAGCGTCTTCTGGCACAGATCCTACTCTGTCTTCCTTTTCCCCTCAGAAACACAGGTGTGAGCCCTCTCAATACGCCCATTCCATCTAAAGTTCCCTTAGCTCTGAGTGACTTTTTACATAGCTGATAAACCAATACATTCATTCAACAAGCCCGTATTGAATAGTTCCTGTGTCAGGCACTGTACTAGGCTCATAGATGACTAACTGAGTCATAATCCAGGCCCCATAGTAGAATGGAGAAGATCAAAACACATGCCAGTGATTATAAAACAGTGTGATAACAATGGCTGTATGTCACAGGGTTGCTAGGAGAATTAAGAGACTAATATAAAGCACTTAGAACAGTGCCTGGCTCAGAATCAGTGTTAACATTCATGTTTATGGCACCAATTACATGCCAGAAAGAGGCTATGCCCTGGGGGCTGTGAGAACACATGATGCATTAGTGCCTCTATGAGGCTCTATGATATCAGTTGTCTTTGCCCTCAAGGAACAATAATTAAAATTGGATAAAGCCACAGCGTGTTTGAAAGAATATGAAAAAGTGACTGAACTTTCTAGACTTTATAAGAAGAGTCTAGAGGTTGTTTCAGTTGAGTGCAGCACTTTTCATGTACTGAGGGCCAGTGGTGTTGTTAGACCAAGGTAGAATGCTGGATAAGGTGAAATACTAAGATGCAAGGTTCTGCTTTACTATTCAGTGAGCTTTGCTTGATGAGGTAATTAGCTCTCAGTGCCCTTTCAGGGAGGGGGGACCCTCCTGAGGGCTGGATAGCTGACATTTCCAGTATAAATAAGTCCATCTCCCATTTAAGTTCCAAGGGGTTGTTTCAGGAATAGTGTGTATGTGTTAGAACACTATAGATTTGAAATAAAAATTGGTAGTAAGAATGACAGAAACACACACAGCAACATCTTGTTGTGATAGGTGGTGTAATTTGTTCTTCTAACCCCAGCAGATACTTCATGTGTCTTGTAAAAATGCTTTACAATCCACCCATTTTCTGCTGAAATCTGATTATTCGGGGGATGCTTAACGAAAACATTTATTACTGCAAAGCTGACACATTTTATTTTTTAATGGTAACATTTTCGGAGCAAAATTTGCTGCAGTGTCTAATTCCTCAAAACTATATTTGATTATTCTGTTAAATTTTCTTTGGTATCAGGGCATCTGCGTGACTCAGTCAGTTAAGCTACAGACTCTCGATTTCAGCTCAGGTCATGATCTCAGGGTCCTGGGATCGAGCCCCACGACCAGCTCCGTGCTCACTGCTTAGTGCAGAGTCCACTTGAGGATTCTCCCCCTTGCCCTCTGCCCCTCCCTCCACTCACATTCTCTGTCTGTACCTCTCTCTAAAAAATAAATAATTCTTGAAAATAAAATAAAATTTCTGTGGTATCTTAGAAGCTTCATGACCTATCCCTAGCCCACATTCCCAGTCTTGCTGGTTTCTAATCCCAAATATGTTTTCTACCCTAGAGTCAAATCAAAGCACAGTACGGACTCTTCACATACCTATTTGTGTCTCTGAGTCTACTCGGTTCCTTGTTTCCAGGTGTTTTTCTGTCCCTTCTCTGATCATTTGATTCCTCACAGTTGTTTTGTATCTGCTCTTTCACTGAGGTCCCCATTGTTCCCCCGCTCATAATTACATTTACTCTTTAAAAAAAAAAGTCATTATTCTCGTTGTTGAGTCCTCTATCCCATGTGAGCTAGTTTCACATACTCTACCGTCGCTGTTCAGGGGGCTGCATTCTGGTTTCTGCCTCCTCCACGCAACTGAACATGGCCTTCAAAAAATAGTCACATTCTCCCACTTGCCAGATCGAGCAGAAATTTTTTCCATCCCTTTGATACTTACACCACTCTTTCATTTGAAAATTCTCTTATCTTCTGCCCAGCCCCTGGAAGACTCGTTTCTCAGGCTTGCTGTTGTACAGTTGGGCACTAGCTGAACTCTGTGGGCCATAGGCTGTCTCTCGTGGGTGGGTAAACGTGCCGTGTCGTCGGGGCCCACCACAGCTCTGTAGAGCCCCGGTCCTGCCTGATGGAACATGGTATTTAGTTGTCATGGCGACAGAAGGGGAAGAAATGATGGAAATTATACCTAGCCCAGTTTATATGTTCTTCTGAAATTCGAGGTAGTAACTCTCACTTGTGACGACCATTGGGAGGATTAATGCTATCTGGCATACTGTGTACCTTCCCTATGTAACTTCTTTTCCGCCTCCCCCACGAAAACGTAAGCTCTGTGAGGATGAGGCATTTTACCTGTTTGGTCCACTGTTGTATCCCTCGCTCCTAGAACTGGGCCTGGCACATAAAAGACACTTTGAGAAAAATGGTGGAATTGTTGATAGGTGAAATGTGTTTAATACACAGTAGACATTCAGTGAAATTTTTTGCAATCCTGAACCGCAGGGAATTCTATAATGTTTTATAACTTAGCTAAAGAAGTTCTTCTGTCCCCTTGTGGTAATTTAATATATTTATGATTTTATGCTTTTACTATAGTTTCTGTTGACTGTTATCTCTTTCATACTTTTAGTGCGTGCACATTTTAGCTTGGCTTTTTGATAACTTTTGGTTATCTTATATTCTAAATGTGGCATCCACAGGTGGGCTTTTTAGAGAAGACTTGGAACCTTTAAAAATGTGTCACATGCTTCAAATTTCCTTTGAAAGAAGGCAAAGCATAAATAGACAAGAATACCTGTCTTTACAGGTAGAGGCAAGTCTTCCTGGCTGTTTTTAACTCAGTACATATTTTTGTCATTATTGAAAGACCTTGAACTCCAAGTGCATTTTGGTTTTTTTTTTGGGGGGGGGGTTGTTTGCTTGTTTGTTTGTTTGTTTGTTAGAGAGAGGGAGAGAGAGTGGGGGAAAGGCAGAGGGAGAGAGAGAGAATCTTTTTTTTTACTTTAAATTTATTTTATTTTTTCACTGTTCCAAGATTCATTGCCCATGCCCCACACCCAGTGCTCCATGCAATAGGTGCCCTCAGTACCCACCACCAGGCTCTCCCATTCCCCCCACCCCCTCCCTCCAGGTCCTGAGAGAGAGAGAGACTCTTAAACAGACTCCACGCTCAACATGGAGCCCGATGCAGGGCTCGATTTCACCACTCTGGGATCAAGAGTTGAATGTTTAACTGACCGGGCCACCCAGATACCCCTCCAAATGCGTTTTGAATGGTAGTTACACAGAAATTGAGTAATTTCTTTGCTGAGTTTCTCATATATGAGATTGGGCTATTAATTCCTTATCTGTAGAACCTGCTTCAGGCAGTCATGATACAACCTCTTTATACATTGGCTTGTTGGGTGACCAGAAACCAAAGCTAGGTGAGGAGAAGGATGCCGCTGTTACCATGAAACAGAGATTAAACTCAGTGGAGCATATGGAAATGAAATCATGCTTTTGGCTTCATAAATACTTTAATAGTTCCAGACAAGCAATCTATTCACACTGCTTACTTTGTGGCAGCTCGTGTATTTATTTAACAGCTATTTATCATTTATCAATTTGAGTCCCAGCGTCATACTTAACAACTGCATATTTTGGGGCACTGCCTCTATGCCTCAGTTTCCTTATCTATAAAACAGAAATAATGCAGAAGCTGCTGTATAAAACTGTGGACAGATTAAATAAGCATAATTACACTTAGAATAGGTTTCAGCAAACAGAGTTCTCAAGATACGTTAGTTATCTTCCTATTATCCTGTCGGCAATACATTTCCTTTTTATTTATACGACTTTGCATTAAATTGCCATCGCTTGCAAGTGAGAGTCTCGATTTCGGGAAACTACAGCTCAGAGAGTTAGCATAACCTGCCTGGGATCATACAACAAAATGAATGGAAAATATCTCTGGAGACCCAGATGATTGTTGTCACGAATCAGGTGCCCCCAAATTACTGAGTCTCGAGGTTCCGCCACACAGCCTGTGAAATTCCTGCTGCTCCAAATAGGCCCACCGGATGCAGGAAGTGGCACTGCCTACAGTGTGGAGACCTGCCTCCCATTAATGTTCCCTTGATATGACAGCAAACTTGAGGTCCCCGGCAGTTGCCCCCACCTTAACACTGCCCTCCCCACCCTTGGTATTCCTAATCTCTACAAAAGCACCTTGAGATGGAAAGGCTGCAATAATTTCTCTGAGTTGTTAAGAGGAGAGGAGTGGAGAACAGCCTGTTTCTCAGCTGTCAGCCCACTAGTTGCCTTGCACCAGGCTGCGAGGAGTACCCCAGATAAGATGTAAGGTGAATAACTCAGTACTCCTACCAGCAGAAAACGTTCAATCTCCGTCGAAATATTTGCCTGGCACTTTAAACCATATTATCCCTGAAGATGCAGATGAAGACGTAAATGTATTTAAAGATACAAAAATATGCATACAGATAAAATGCAGAGATTTTAAAGGGCTGACTTTATCACCTTATGTGCCTATTTTTATACCAGACACATACATCTGGCTATAACATACTTGCTTTTTGACCACTTCAGTGCTTGGTTGCAGGGCTCTGGGCTTTACCTCCTTTTTTTCCCCATTTAACACACCCATATGTTAATCATGATTATATCTGTCTGGTAGTACAACAGACGGTCTTAATTTATGGTTTTTTATTTATGAAGTTTTTCACAGGGAGCATATATTGTTTTGGGATTAGTAACACAGTTAAGCACATGTTTATTATTTTCCAGGAAGTAATCCATCTTGAGCTAAATGCTTATGAAATTCTTGATATGTTTCAGGAGCCAAGTTCTAATTATTTTGGACACAGTTTTTTTCATTTAGAAATTCCACGAGGTCGATATTATTATCTCTAATTTTTAGAGAACAAGGTTCGTTAGAGTAGCTCATTCAAGGACGTTTGGTAACAAGTAGCATAATCCCCAAGTCTTTGAAGCATGCAACAGGAGAAAAAGTAGAGGAAAGAAAGAAAATGATCAAATTCAGATTTGTTGTTGACAAATCTACGAATGAAGGCTGAATATGTTGGCCAAAGTTGTTCCAATAGTATCTGTAGCTTTACTATCTCCATCGCCAGGAAGCAAAAATTATCATAATAATAATGGTGTCTGAAGGGCAACAGTCATGGCTGACAGGACACATAAGCAATTCAGAAAATAATTTAAGTGAAGTTGAAACCAGCTTGAGCATATGGCCATTTTTCTATTCACCAAGAATTTGCTAGTCATGATTAATTGCAGAGGAAAATGTTTGAAGAATATATCCTTTGAAAAAGGGGCAGAGGTGAATGAACTCAAAAAAGAGCTGAAGATGATTCACATTATTGGAATACAAAGTTCTCAAGATCCTCAAAGACAGAATCCCGTTCATTCTAAACGGGTCAGATGTTACCGCAGCTGGCTCCTCCCTGCTAAATTTATAACTCGTGCAGACACGGACTTCACACTGATGAGGAATTAACTGTGTTCAGAACCCTTCCAGAGTTCATTTCTTGCAGCTCTGTTTCCTACTGAATGTTTAACAACTAGGGTCATCGTAACACAGAAACAAGATTTTAGCTTCAAAATCATAATCTCCAATGGACAGAGAAAATGACTCTGAGACCGCCTTCTCTCTTCCTCAGTGTACTTGTAATCCTGATTTCAGCTTGATGCTTGAAAGGAAACTCTTGACTTGAAAGTAATCAATTACCTTTAAATTTATTCAAAATTCAAGTGAGGACTTTCAATGTTGTAAGATTCTTAGAAAATTTAAGATGATCTCAAATATATTTACTTACAGTCTATCCATTACAAGTGAATAAAAAAAGCATTTGGGGCTTTTAGATGGTTATGTTATAGGATAGCGGGAGTCGCTTAATGTACCCCTCCAAAGACGGCTGCGCACACACGCTGTCCCGGGACCTCGAACAGCTAACTACTTCTAGTTGCATTGTCTCCACAAGGAAGGGATGCAGATTCGGTCTTCAATGTCTTCTACCGTTTTACTTATTTCGGGTTTTTGTTTTGTTTTGTTTTGTTGTTTTGGGGTTTTTTTTGTTTTTTGTTTTTGTTTTTAGATTTTATTTATGTGACAGAGAGAAACACAGCAAGAGAGGGAATGCAAGCAGGGGAAGTGAGAGAGGGAAAAGCAGGCTTCCCGCTGAGCAGGGAGCCCGATGCGGGGCTCGATGCGGGGCTCGATGCGGGGCTCGATCCTGGAACTCCAGGATCATGACCTGAGCTGAAGGCAGTCGTTTAACCAACTGAGCCACCCAGGCACCCCACTGTTTTAATTGTTATAAAGGACACAAAGGAGAGGCTCGGAGTGGCAGAATTTCTGGTGCTCCTATAAACAGTCAAGGTCTTCCTACTTTGTAAAAGAAAAAGACCATTTCCAGGACAGAACAGGTAGTTCTAGGAATTCATATATCACAGTGAGAAGATATTTTTGATGGTGAAAATACCACTCTGCCTCCTTAAGTCTCACCCACTTTCCAGTTACTGCCCCATTTCTCTTCCTTCATGGCCAAACTTTTCAGGACCATTGTCTGTACTTGCTTCCCACGTTCTCATCTCTCATATTCTCCTCTACCCGCTTGATCTGGCTGTCATCCCCTCGTCTCTTACCTCTGTCGAGGTAACCAATGACTTCAGTGACTATACCCGCTGGCTCTGCTATGGTCGCTTCATGGAGCATACGTTCTCGTGGAGAGACAAAATTACTTGAATCACCACGTGTTTAAATTAGAATTGCAAATCCAAAAGGAAAGTGATATGAAACAAAAAGTTAACTGGGCTGTGAAAGCCTGGAATAAAGTGCAGAAGAGGACTTTCTCTTAGTATTTTTTTTGGAAATGAAAAAAAAATGTTGCTTGGTTAATTCCTCCTTTTTGAAGAATCATTTCGTTGGAGATCATTTCCTTGGAGATCATGATATGTTCTCCTGATTTTATTCCTACTTCTCTGAATCTTCCCTTCTGTTCTCTTTAGATAACTTATCCTCTGTTCCCCATGGTACAGTGTTGTCCTTTCTCTGAGTGAAGCCCCAAGGCCACTTCCAATCTCACCCCAAAGTTGCCCTATTAGTGATCCCATCCAATGCCCAGGGTCCGTGTCCGTCTATCTGCCAATGGCTTCCAAATATGAGTTTCTGACACATGCTTCGCTTGTTAACTCTAGTTTGTGTATCTAATGGCCTTTTTGGTCAATTAACGTATTTCAGATAAAATGTCCAACTTAGCCCTCTGCCATCACTCCAGACCAGGCTATCCTCGTTCTCTCACCTGGACTAGTGCAGTAGTCTTCTAATTCACTTTCCTTCTTACAGTCCTACCCCCCACAGTCTATTCACTGTGCTGCAGCCGTAGTCATTAAAAAAAAAAAAAAGTGGGGAATGCCTGGGTGGCTCAGTTGGTTAAACATCCAGCTCTTGGTTTCTGCTCAGGTCATGATCTCAGGGTTGTGGGATCAAGCCCCACATTGGGATCCCTGCTCAGCCCAGAGTCTCCTGGAGATTCTCTCTCTCCCTCTGCCCCTCCCATTGCTCACACCCTGTCTCTAAATAAATAAATAAAGTCTTAAGAAAGAATATCATTTTACCTCTATTAAGATCATTTAGATGTTAAATGAGATTAGTGGAAAGCATACATTTTGTTACATGTGTGAAATGTCATATATGCAGCTTTGTTATTACCATTTCATTTATAATAGCAGTATTGGAACGAAAGTTTTCATCTATGTATTTGCAACAATGTGGATGGAGTTTAAGGGCATTATGCAAAGTGAAATAAGTCAGACAGAGAAAGACAAGTACTGTATGATCTCACTTATATGTGGAATCGAAAAAAGAGAGAACGGGTTGGCGGTTGTGAGACTGGGGGTGGGGAATAGGGATAGAGGACAAGATGGGTGAAGGAGGTCAGAAGGTACGAGCCTCCTGTTATAAAAATAAGTAAGTCCCAGGGATGTAATAAACAGCACAGTGACTATAGTTAATAAAACTGAATTATAAATTTGAATGTTGGGGGCGCCTGGGTGGCTCAGTTGGTTAAGCGACTGCCTTCGGCTCAGGTCATGATCCCGGAGACCCGGGATCGAGCCCCACATC
>PITA01000704.1:131417-159163 GCA_004023965.1 Spilogale gracilis | reverse complement strand
CTGAGGAAATTAGGACATATTCCACCCACTGGAATATGATGCAACCATTAGAAAATATCAACTCTGTGTATAAGAAAAGTGTGAGTGAATTCCAAAATATATCATAAAATGTAAAGAGTAAAGCCTGAAAGAGCGTGTGTCATAGGCTGCCAGTTATGTCTGATAAGTATAACATTTAGAAGTGCAAATGATTCTCAGATAAATTGATCTCGCTTTCTGACTCAGGGGAAGGGAATGGAGTGGTTAGAGAAAAGCTTTCCATTTCATGCTCTTTTGTATCTTGGCATTGTCTATTCCAAAATATATTTTTAAAGTTTAGGTTTTTTTATTTTTTTAAAGATTTTATTTATTTATTTGACAGAGAGAAACACAGCGAGAAAGGGAACACAAGCAGGGGGAGTGAGAGGGAGAAGCAGGCTTCCCGCCGAGCAGGGAGCCCGATATGGGACTCGATCCTGGGTCTCTGGGATCATGACCTGAGCCGAAGGCAATCACTTAACCAACTGAGCCACCCAGGTGCCCCTAAAGTTTGGGTTTTTTTTAAAAAAAATCAAGTTCTATACTAAAATCCTATCCTTAGAAATGTTAAGTGTATCTCTTCCTGTAAGTGGCCTGAGGTGATCTCTGAAAATGGTTCACTATTCACTTGACCCAGAAGACCCCATAAAATCATACAAATTAAGAGATTCAAATCTTCATGTTCACTAGTAGAACACACGTGAAACTTCCCAGACCATCAAGGGTATACATGTCTGAGAAGCCACCAGGTGTCTGAAGGAGGTCACTGCCAAAGCAACGTGTGCCATTCCGTCGCTCCAATGGTGGAGCTGGCAGGTGTGCCCAGGCCAAACAGTGGTTGGACACAGGATCAGTGGCCCGAAGAGAGTGCTGAATTTTTACTGTGCGTGCTTAAAAATGCAGAGAGTAATGCTGAACTTAAGGGTCTAGATGTTGATTCTCTGGGTATGGAGCACATCATGTGAACAAAGCCCCCAAGATGTGGTGTAGAGCTTACAGGGCTCGTGGTCCAATTGACCCACCCATGTGTTCTCCCTGCCACACTGAGACGATCCTTACTGCAAAAGAGCAGATTGTTCCTAAGCCAGAAGAGGAGGTTGCACAGAAAAAAAAAAAAAGCTGTCCCAGAAGAAATTAAAGAAACAAAAATTTATGGCCTGGGGGTAAGTTCTGCATAAAGTAAAGGCAAATAAAAGTAAAATCAGGGAAAAAAATGTATAAACCCATGTACATAGATAGACATATGCACACACATGCACACACATGTATGTTTGGTCTGTTAGGCAGAGGCTACACAATTAGCTATTCGGATTTTCCTGCAGATCAGGAAGCAAATCTCAAAGTTTTTTCATGGTTTTGCTGAGTATTCATTATGTGAATATCTCTGTGCTGCAGACCGGGCAGAAAAGTCCTCTAGAAACACACTTTTAAAGTTTAAGTTGCTATTTGTAGAACATCTAGAAAAACAATGAAAGCATACATATCTCATATGTGGAATGATTGAAATTATGTGTTTTTGCTGTACACGCCCACACTTGCTGGTTGGGGTCCTGGTTCCTTTATTTTTCCTTTTCTGCTCAAGGAACTCTGGCAAGGAAATCTGCTACAACTTATAGATCTTACCTCAAACCTCCTTGATGGAAGAACAATGCCATGAGAGATGATAATGTAGAAACAAAACTTAGGTGGCTCAGCCAGAGAAGGCTTTTCTGAGGAAGCAAAAGTTGAGCAGAAATCTGAAGCATGAGTAAGAAGTGGTGAGGTGAAGAAGATGAGAAATTAACATAAGCATACATCCCAAATACATTTAATACCTCCCTCCCGAAACAACAATGAAATGACTACAAAGAAATTAAAATGGCATAATCCACAAAAACAAAGGGAGAAAAAGAGGATATGGTAAAGATGAACCATTGCAACCAAATGTTGGAAGGTGGAAAGAAGATAGTAATAACTGACCGAGAAGACCAAGGAAAGCTGTGGGTAGCAAGATCCGGAAAGTAATTGATTGATGCTACAGAACTCCAGAAAGTTCAGAAACTCTAGGTTTAAAGTATTAATTAAGGCACAAATACAGGTAGGACTGAAGAGGAGAAGCTATTTAATGACTGTCCTGACCCCTAGACACCAAGGTCCCCTCCTCTAGTGGAGAGGAGGTAGACTCTCTAGCAAGGTCGAGCTGGTACTTTCTACTTACTGCATGTTAGAGTCATCTGGGGAGCTTCTATTTAAGAAAAAAGGATTTATTTATTTGTTCAGGGTGGGAGGGACAGAGGGAGAGAAACAAACTCCACGAAGTGTGGAGACTGATGTGGTGCTCAACCCTGAGATCATGACCTGAGCCAAAAGCAAGAGTTGGATGCTCAACCGACTAAGCAGCCCAGGTGCCCTTCTGGGGAGCTTTTTAAAATTCTAATACCCAGGTTTCCTTCCAAGCCAATGAAATTAGTGTATCTGAAGAATTATTACTTTTGAATTGTGAATTACTACTTTTGTGAATTATTACTTTTAAAGCTACCCAGGTGATTGCACTGTGCATCTCTGGCTGAAAAATCACTGGTGGTATACCAGGCAGAACTACTAAAAATGAATGGAAAATGTGCCAAAGCAGCATAGAGACAAGCCCACCCCGCCCATGCACGCGGGGCCATCAGCCACCACTTTAGCGCCAGCATTCTGTATATATAAACATCAGCCCAGAATCACTAAACGTTTGAGGGAAGCCACAAACATGAAAGCTGTGGACAAATGGTTACAAGTCAGGAAGCATAAGACAACTTTTTAATACCTGTAAATAACATGAAAAAGTGCTGAACATTAGTCAGCATCAGGGAAATACAAATCAAAACCACAGTGTGATTGCGCCTTACACCGGTCAGAATGACTAAAATTAACAAGTCAGGAAATGACAGATATTGGCGATGATGGGGGGAAAGGGGAACCCTCCTATGTTGGTGGGAATGCAAGTTGGGCAGCCACTCTGGAAAACAGAATTCCTCAAAAAGTCAAAACTAGAGCTACCCTAGATCCAGCAATCGCACTACTGGGTATTTACCCTAAAGATACAAATGTAGTGATCAGAAGGGGATGTGCACCCCAATATTTATAGCAGCAATGTCCACAATCACTAGATGAATGGATAAAGAAGATGTGTGTGTGTGTGAGCGCGTGCGCAGACACACACACACACACACACACACACACACACACACACACACTGGAATACTATGCAGCCATCAAAAAGAATGAAATCCTTCCATTTGCAACTACATGGATGGAACTGGAGAGTATTATGCTGAGAAAAATAAGTAAATCAGAGAAGGACATTTATCATATGATCTCTCTGATATGAGGAATTTGAGAAGCAGGATGTGGGGTCGTAGGAGGTAGGGAGGGAAAGAAATGAAACAAGATGGGATCGGGGGAGACAAGCTATAAGAGACTCTTAATCTCAGGAAACAAACTGAGGGTTTCTGGGGGTGGGGTAGGGACAGGGTGGCTGGGTTATAGAATACATACATACATACATACCTGAAAGTAGTTTCATCAGCGACATATGAGAAGGTTGGCTTCCACAGAACAAGAATAGGATGATATTTTTATAATTCAGAGCATAACAAAGAGCCCCTGGAAATGAAATGTAGGTAGTTGAAGTAAAGAGAAATATTCTGTGGAGAAAAGAAAGAAAAATACTCAGGAGAAATGTTGGGAGAAAAAGTTGAGGTCATTCTCCATGACACTGAACCAAAAGAAAACAGATGGAAAATAGGAGAAAAAAGAAAATTGAAAATTACTTAAGGATATCTGACATCTTATAAACAGGAGGTACAGAGAGAACCACTGAAACAGAGTAAATAGAGTAAGGGAACTATAAAAATAAAAATATGAGAATACATCTGCAAAACTGAAGGGGACAAGTTTCCAGATGAATGCCCAAATACTTTAGGTATAAAATTACCCATACTGTGATACATGAGTGCAAGGTTTCAGAGTGCCATGGGAGAAGAAAATGTTTTACAACCCTCAGAGTTAAAAAACCAATCAGGTAACATAATGTAGATCTAGGATGAGAATGGCACCTGACTTTGCCAAAGCAAAAGTGCAATTTGGGAGACAATGCAGAATTACCTGCAAAATTCTGAGGGAAGATGATTTCCTAGCTAGAATTCTACAACTTGCCAATCTACTAATGGAGGGGGAAAGGAGAACAAAGGCATTTTCAAAGAGGCAGGCTCTAAAAAATGTACTTTATTTTTTTAAATCTTTTTTTAAAGATTTTATTTATTTGACAGAGAGAAACACAGCCAGAGAGGGAACACAAGCAGGGGGAGTGACAGAGGGAGAAGCAGGCTTCCCACCGAGCAAGGATCCCGATGTCGGATTCGATCCCGGATCTCCGGGATCATGACCTGAGCCGAAGGCAGTCGCTTAACCAACTGAGCCACCCAGGCACCCCTAAAAAATGTACTTTAAAGGCAACTTCTCTGGAAGCTACTGGAGGATGCTTTATCAAGATAAAGAAATAAGACAAGAAATAAGATATTTGATGCAGGAAAAAGGGGATCTCGCACAGGAGGGATATAAGGTGATTTCCCAGGAAGATAGTGAAGGATAGTTTCAGGATGGTATTGTGCAGACCTACGGAACAATCAGTCCAAATTGGAGTAGGAAGACAGAAGATTCCAGAAGGGCTATCTCTCCCTAGTTTAGATATAAGTCAGGAAGCAGCCCATATTACACTAAAAACAAAGAAAACACAGTAATTATGAACCCCAGGAGAAACAAGTAGGTACAACAGAAGAAATACCAAAGTATACTTTGTGGCTCATCAATAAACACTATTTACATCATCATAGATATGTCCATATTAAATACATATTTAGCCAGCAATTGTGATACGACTTTTTTAGAAGACCAGAAAAAAAGGGAAGTGTGAAAAGAAAAGAGGCATTGGAGGTGGTGGTAATTAAGAGGAAAATTGTTTGTGATTAATAACGTTGTTTTCCATAGTAGGAAATCGGTGTGTATTATATAAAATTGAAAACCAAGAGATCAGGTTATAAACTTATAGGGCCAAGACCCCTAATTGCATTTAACAGTTACCATTTCTTTTTTGTAATTCTGGCCTTAAGGATAGGCTACATTTCTTTTTTTTCTTTTTTTTTTTAATTTTTTCAGTATTCCAAGATTCATTGTTTATGCACCACACCGAGTGCTCCATGCAATACGTGCCCTCCTTAATACCCACCACCAGGCTCACCTATCCCCTCCCCCCATATCCCTCCCTTCCAAAACCCTCAGTTTGTTTCTCAGAGTCCACGGTCTCTCATGCTTCGCCTCTACCTCCGATTTCCCCCAATTCACTTTTCGCTTTCTCCTAATGTCTTCCATGTTATGCCTTATGCTCCACAAGTAAGTGAAACCATATGATAATTGACTTTCTCTGCTTGACTTATTTCACTCAGCATAATCTCCTCCAGTCCTGTCCATGTTGCTACAAAAGTTGGATATTCATCCTTTCTGATGGAGGCATAATATTCCATTGTATATATGAACCATATCTTCTTATCCATTCATCTGTTGATGGGCATCTTGGCTCTTTCCACAGTTTGGCGGTTGTGGCCATTGCTGCAATGAACATTGGGGTACATATGGCCGTCCTTTTCACTACATCTGTATCTTTGGGGTAAATGCCCAGTAGTGCAATTGCAGGGTCATAAGGTAGCTCTACATTTAGGGGTTTTTTTTGAGGAGTCTCCACACTATTTTCCAAAGCGGCTATACCAACTTGCATTCCTACCAACAGTGTAAGAGGGTTCCCCTTTCTCCACATCTTCTCCAACACTTGTTATTTCCTGTCCTGTTAATTTTGGCCATTGGTGTAAGGTGGTATCTCAATGTGGTTTTGATTTGAATTTCCCTGATGGCTAATGATGATGAACATTTTTTCATGTTTCTGCTATAGGCTAAATTTTTAGCCTAGATTGGGGCCGTGTAATTTGGCAATGGCCAGTGGAATATTGTTAGAAGTAATATTAGCCTCAGGGTGCCTGGGTGGCTCAGTTGGTTGAGTGACTGCCTTCGGCTCAGGTCATGATCCCGGAGACCCGGGATCGAGTCCCACATCAGGCTCCCTGCTCGGCAGGAAGCCTGCTTCTCCCCCTGTCACTCCCCCTGCTTGTGTTCCCTCTCTGGCTGTGTTTCTCTCTGTCAAATAAATAAAATCTTTTTTTTTCAAAAAAGAAGTAATATTAGCCTCTCCCAGGCTTTGTCCTTAAAAACTCACCCTGCACCCTCTGCCTTCAACAAAGGCCACATACCCTGGAATCCATGAGCCTTCCAAGATGATGGTACCCTAGATAACATGCATAATTTTATTTATTATATTAATCTAATATACTAGCTATATAAAATATATATTATTCATCCATGTTTACTTGGAACTTTACCCCTTAATGTTCTCTTTACCCCTTAATGTTTACTTGACACAAATACCAGTTTGAAAGAAAGGGGCCTTTCTTGCCTAATATCTGTCCCCAGGCTTCTGACATTGCTGGGAAAGTTGCTAAAAATAAAAATGGTCTTATTGCTCCTGCTCCATACCCAAAGAAAGAAGGGGAAGGGGGAAACATGAAGCTGTGTATGACACCAGGGTCAATCCCCTCCGCAGAGCTGTTCCAGACACTCCGCTTACTACTTCTCTTTACAAACTACTAACCAGAACCCTGTCTTGTGAGTATCCCATGTGTATCTGTAATGTTTTTTTCGTGACCCCAACATAAATAGGTTTGGCTCTGGAATTTAAGCTAGCAACTGGGGCAAACTCACTGAAAGTGATCAAACAATATGAATGATAATCTCTCTGTGTATTAGAATGGGATGAACCCTAAGCAACTATTACTCATTGGCTGCAGGCCCTCACAATAGCATCGCCCTATTTTTCTATTCCTAGAACATATTGCTATCCTCGAATTAAACAAAATGTAGAGAAGAAGGAAGAAGCCAAGGGTAGCATGACTAAATTGAACACTGCATCTCTTTGCTCATTTCCCTTTCATATTTATAATCCTGTTATCTACCCCTCTAAGCTAAGGTAACCGAAGAAGCTGAGTCAAAATGTCTTTGAAAAAAAAAAAAAAGGCTTTGAACCAAATGCTGCCTGTCCAAAAATTTCCTAAGCTGCCATTTCATAGCTATTTTGCAAATTAAGTAATAAACTTTGATAACTTATAGTTCACGTGATTGTGACTCTAGCCAACTTTACAGTGAAGTACAGGATTCTTCGGAAATTGAATCCTAGTGGTTAGTTCTAACTGGATATAACTTGTCTCTTTGATGCTGCCAATTCACTGCATGCATTTGTCATATTCATTTTTCATTCTGATTAAACTGGTGGAGCTTATGTACTTAGTAACCTATATATTTCTTATTCTTATTTATTTATTTATTTATTTATTTATCTGTTTGTTTGTTTGTTTGTTTATGTTCAACAATATGAAGCAATTGAATGCTCTAACTGGGTTTATTTAGGTCCATTCCATTGAATGGTTATTTATTGGGCACCACTGGGTACTTGGAAGCAGTGGCGTAACAAGGGCAGGGTGGAGGGAGCAGCTCACCCTGAGTGTAGGCATAAGGGGGTGCAGATCTATAAAGCACCCAAACAGTAATACGGCCGACTAAAACCAACCTGCTTTTTGTTATCACTGTGTGCCAGCAATTCTAAATAATGGCAAAGCCTTTCGTGGCTCTAAGTTTTAGGTAATTGCTGTGGATACTGCTGAGTTTCAGCAATATAAACGTCATATATTCACTGTAGCACATATATATTTTTTATTGTTATGTTCACTTAACCAACGTTAGTACACTGTTAATTTTTGATGTAGTGTTCAGTGATTCATTAGCTGCATGTTAGCACCCAGTGCTCATCACAAGAGCAAGTATATATTTTAATATGCATTTTATTCCACAGGGAAGTTAAGAAGGAGAACTCTCCAGTGTGCTGTCATCCCAGACACGTGTGTACTTGCCTGCACATATTTGTTTCCTGAGTAATTTCATAACGCTCTGGAATTTTTCAAGCTTGCTTTGGGCACGGTGTTTGTTTGCAACCCTGTGACATTAAGTATTCCTGTGGTCAAACAGTAGATTCACAGTAAGCAAGAATAGTAATAAGTGGATAGATAGAGACAAAGATAGATAGATACAAAGGCACATAGATAGATACATAGGTAGATAAGGTAAGGATTGTAAAGAAGAAACAGAACTTTCACAGTTTGCGTAACCACTTAGTGTTTTGTGTCTAAGGTTTAAAACAGTGAGGGACACCTGGGTGGCTCAGACAGTTAAGTATCTATCTGCCTTCAGTTCAGGTCACGATCTGGATTGAGTCCCCAATCCGGCTCCTTGCTCAGCAGGGAGTCTGTTCTCCTGCTGCCTGCCACTCCCACTACTTTGTGTTCTCTCTCTCTCTCTCTCTCTCTCTCTCTCTCTCTATCTCTCACACACACACACACACACACACACACACAAAATAAATAAAATCTTTAAAAAAATAAAAAATAGGAAGCCCCCTTTAAAAAAATTAAAACAATGAAACAGCATGAACTGCGAAGTATCGTATTTCTGTTGAGAAAGTATAAGTAATTTATTCCCTATCCCATCTGTGTGTATACTCTATATCAATTATCTTTAAAGGGGTATGTGAATAACTTCTTAAAATTTGCTTTTACCTTTGTTGTATGTTTCAGTACTAAAAAATTAATCAAGAAAATATGGTTACTATTGATTATTACATGATTCTTACTGAAAATAATGTTGCCAATTAGAGGAGTCTGTTAAAGAATGATCTTCTTCAAGTGTCAAATGCACTAAGTACACAACCACAACAAAATAAGCCAGACACTCACTACGCTTTTCTTCGGATGCAAAGAGTAATTAGAGATGAGGCAAGAAAATAAATATGTTAATGTATTCAAGATACATTTTATGCACTTACGTCATAGGTTCCCCTCAAGAAACATGGTTTTTAATGCCAATCTGTGTAAGCCCAGAACTAGGAAGAGTGTTCTTGGAGTGATTTTTGTCATAGGTCCCTTTAACTCTCTTGGTAGTGGTGTTGACAAATAGTGTAATGGTAATTCTGCCTAAAGTCAGCTTTTTTAACATCTTCATTAAGATATAATTCATATACCATACAATTAATCCATTAAAAGTATACAATTCATGGTTTTTAGTATATTCGGTGATATATGCAACTATCACCGTAGTCCATTTTAGAATATTTTCAGTATCTTAAGAAGAAACCTCCGGGGTTTTTTTTTAGCATTTGTTTTTCTTTTTTTAAAGTTTTTTGTTTTAATTCCTGTATAGTTAGCATATAGTGTTATATTTGCTTCAAGTGTACAACATAGTGATTCAACAATTCTATCCATTACTCAGTGCTCATCATGATAAGTATACTATTACCCTCCTTCGTCTATTTTACCCATCCCCCTGTCAGCTAGTTATCAGTTTGTTCTCTATAGTTAAGAGTCTGTTTCTTTGTTTGTCTCTCTCTCTCTTTTTCCTTTGCTCATTAATTTTGTTTCTTTAATTTCACATATGAGTGAAATCACATAGTCTTTGTTCTTCTCTGGCTTATTTTGCTTAGAATTATACTCTCTAGATCCATCCATGTCATTGCAAATGGCAAGATTTCATTCTTTTTATGGTGGAATAATATCCCATTGTATATACATCTAATATCTTCATAATCCATTCGTCTATCCATAGACACTTGGGCTACTTCCATAATTTGACTATTGTTAAATAATGCTGCAATAACCATAGAGGTGCATATCTTTTCAACTAAATGTTTTTCATTCTTTGGGTTAATATCCAGTGGTGTGATTACTGGATCATAGGGTAGTTTCTTTTTAACTTTTTGAGGAATTTCCATACTGTGGTACAAGAGGGTTCTTTTTTTCTCCACACCTCACCAACACTTGTTTCTTATGCTGTTGATTTTAGCTGTTCTGACAGGTGTGAGGTTATATCTCATTGTGGTTTTGATTTGCATTTCCCTGATGATGAGTAATGTTGAGCATCTCTTCATGTGTCCATATGTCTTCTTTGTAGAAATGTCTGTTCATGCCTTTTACCCATTTTAATTAGATTATTTTTTAGTTTTATTAGTTTTTTATATATATTTGGATACCACCTCTTTATCAGGTATGTCATCTGCAAATGTATTCTCCCATCTAGTAGGTTGCCTTTTAGTTTTGTTGATCATTACCTTCGCTGAGCAGAAGCTTTTTATTTTGATGTAGTCCCAGTGTTTTATTTTTGCTTTTGTTTTCCTTGCCTCAGGAGACATATCTAGAAAAATGTTGCTACAGCCAATATCAGAAAAATTATTGTCTGTGATCACTTCTAGGATTTTTATGGAAACCCCTTATTTTTAGCTATTGTTTCCCCTATTCTCCTGTGCCTCCCCAACCCAGCCCCAAGAAACCGCTAATCTACTTTCTGTATCTGTAGATTTCCCTATTCTGGTCTTTCACTCTATGATGTCAGATATTGGTCTTTTGTAACTGACTTCTTTCAATTAGCAAGTTTTGAAAGTTCATCCATGCTGTACCATGTACTGGTATTTCATTCCTTTTTAGTGATGAATAATATCCCATTGAATGGATATACCACATTTGTTTATCCATACACTTGTTGACACATATGGGTTTCCACCTTTTGACCATTATGAACGATGTTGCTATGAATATTCTTGGTCAAGTTCTTGTGTGGATATGTGTTTTCATTTCTCTTGGGTATATATAAATGTAGGGATGGAATTACTGGGTCACGTGGTAACTCTGTGTTGGATCATTTAAGGAACAAGCAGAATATTTTCTAAAGTGGCTGAGAGGCTTTTCACTGTAATCTTTGCCACTGATGAGGCCAGAAGAAGGTTCCAACTTGAAGTATACATAACTTGCTCTTTTCTGGCAAGAAAGGAAATTCTTGGATGGGAAAGCATACTGTACTCACAACCAGGAGATGTGGATCATGATCTTGACCCTGCTTTTAATTATCTGTACAACCTTGTGCCATTCATCTTCAGTGGGCACAGAACCTCTGTCACTGTATATAGATTAAGAGAATTGGATTAGATGTTATCCAACTCTGACAGGATTTAAAGTAGCGTGACATTAGTCAGTTAATCTGACAAACAATTGTACTCGTGTTCAAGATTTTGTTTGGTAAAGAAATAGGATATGACTTTTATCTCTGGATTATGTCTTATTCCTATAGAAAACCAATGATTTCCTATTGCTGCTTATTTCACTTCTTCCTTAGGTAGACAATGCGGTGCTAGTTCCATACACAAAATTCCCACAACCTAGAAATATTTCCAATCTCTTTACTGGTTAGAAGGAGCATCTTCATAGAACTGAAACTGGTTTGAATATGTCACACTGGGCAGGAAAACAGTTGTTGCTTAGGTCTGTGCAACTCAGTGGGGAGGGGCACAGACAAGCAGCGTTTGCGTCACACGATAGCTTGTTATAAATGCAGATTCACAGGCTCCATCCAAGGCCCATTGTGTCAGAATCTCTGGCGGTGGGGTCCAGCAATCTGAATGTTAACAAAATTTCCAAGTGAATCCTCTTCGCACTGCCTCTCCTCCTGACTGTCAAAATTACTGCTTCAGACCCTATGCCTCGTGGCCCTCCACACTAGTGTATTCTATTCCAGGCTTGTTTCTAGATTTACTGTCTAATCACTTTTTAGTCGGAAGAGCTGGGCTTCACCTAATTGTCTTTCATGAAGGGTTTGGAACTAAATGTGCTGTGTTTAGCAGCTGACACTTAATCCGTGCTGAGTCAGTATACCTTGGTTTACTTTGACCTGGCCCAGATCCTCACCCAGCGTTTGTACCAGTGAGCCTGCCTGTGTGCTTTATCCCCCGGAATGAATTGCAAGATCTTCCAGCAGTGTATTTCCTAATCATTTTTTGTGTTTGTCTCTCAAGGAAGAAATCTCTTCATACAACAAGGAAAACGGCAAATAGATGAGTAATGTTTTACAATTCCAGAGGTTTTTCCATGTCCCTTTTACCATTTAATTCTCATGGGAACCCTGTGAACTAGTATGATAAACCTGTGGCTTTCCCTGTAGCGTGCCCCAAACTTCTAAGTGGAGCCAGGGTTCCAGGTAGATCTCAGTAGACTGGGATAAGAGCAAGTGACTTTGGCAGTGAGAATGGCCCCCACTCTGACTATTCACATTGGGGTTCACAGTCCACCCCCAAGCCAAGCAGCAATGCTTAAGGATTTCAGTGGAGGTGACCCAAGGAAGCTCACAGTCTGTGCAGTCCACATGAAGTGACAGAGGAGACACCAGGAGAACCCCAGTGTGCCGAAAGGGTGGCCAGAATCCCCACGGGAAGATCTGCCTCTCCAGCTTGACAGCAGGAGACTCATTTCTCCATGTGTCCCGCAGCCCGAGTTCTCCTTCCCTGCCAGGCACGGTGCCCTTCTCTGGGACTGCGCTTGACAGAAAAAGTACAGGTGGTCCCTCCAACCACGGGCCTTTCAGTCTTGTGTGGGAGACGGAGATTAGTGAATTAACTCTGGCAACTAATGCATAACTGTAATCCTGAGTTGAGGTCAGTGCTTGGGGTACAGAAGATTCACACAGGTGGATGAAAGAGAGTCTGTGGTGGAGAGAAGGAAGACTTCCAGAGAAGTGGCTCTTGAGATGAGAACTGAGAGACTGTGTGGGTGGCCGCTAAGCCAGCCCTCTTCAGAGCTGTTCTTTATTTACTGCCTCATACTTTTGTAATACCTAAATTTGTGACTGTGTTATATATAACATATTGGTATATCTATATATGGATACAATTTATAATAAATAAACATACATTTGGGGGCTGTTCTTAAGCCCACCCTTACACTTTGTGAAGCCCAAGGCATGGGGCATGAAATGATTGAATAGGAACCTGTGTTGGTGGGTGGGAACAGAGGTCAAAACAATCGCCATTATTTCTCCCTTTTGGGAAAACTGAATCAGCTTGAATGCCAAAGAACGAATACTACTGAACACTAAAGGGTCTTTAAAACCCTCTCCCCTCTCATGACACGTACAAGAATGCTAAACCTACAGGGAAAACTGCCACATGAGCGTTCACGATGGAGCTAGAACTGCAGCCCTATATTATCTGTTACTGCGTAACACATTATCCCCAGAATTAATGGCTTCAAAATAACATTTATTATCTCACAGTTTTTATGGGCTGGGAATCCAGGCATGGTTCAGCTGGTCATCTGGCTCTGGATCTCCCCCAGGCTAAAGTCATGTCAAGGCCCTGACTGGAGAGGTCTGCTTCCTGACTTGCTCACATGGTTGTGGCAGGGTTCAGTTCCTCACATACTCTTGACTGAGGCCTCAGTTCCTCAGAATCTGTTGGCCTTCCTTACTTCCTTGCCACATGGGCCTCACTGTAGAACATTCTACAATATGGCAGCTGGTTTCATCACACTGAGCGAGTGAAAGGGCAGGAGAGAGTGCCAGCAAGAGGAGGAGGGCTGGCAGGGCAAGTCAGTCTTATAACCCAATTGCAGAAATGACATTCTAACACTTTTGCCATATTCTACTTGGTAGAATCATGTTACCAGGTCCAGTTTGCACTCAGTGGGAGGACATTACATAAGGGTGTGAATAGTGTGAATACTAGGGGGACAGGGATCATTGTTCTCAAGCTGCCTACCACAAGTCCCAAAGCAGTACTTGGAAAGCTCAGCAGAAATGAGGTGCCCAGTGTAATAATAATTCTATTCACCATCTTAGATTAACGTTACCGCCTAAAGTGTAAAGGTTACTCTAAACTTTAATTAATTTGATACATAGACATGTACAATGTATTCTATGCAGAATTCTCATTCTAGGCATTGAACCCTAACTTCCTCACTTACTGCATTGCATAGGACTTTCCTCACTCTGGGTTTGCCGGCCCCACTGGTAGCCTGCCCCATGGCCTTACCGCATCTGTAGAGAAGATATTTCCTCCATATATAGGCCTGACTGTCCCCTCATTTCCCTGGGTTCTCTGGTCAAATATCACATCTTCAGAGAGGCCTTCCTTGACCATCACCTCTCTATCCACCCTTCATTCTCCTTTACTGTGCTTCCTATTCCTCCATTATGCTTAGCACTACCTGACATTCTCTAATACACTTTTTGTTTATGGTTATTGTCTGTCTTCTCCAACAAACATGTACTTTTGGTTCCAAATTCCAGAGCCTAGTGTAATACCAGCACAGTGTAAGTATCAATAAGTATTTGTCAGAACAGTGAAGGAAATTTTTTTATTTAACACAAGAAAATGTGTACTTAAATTTATGTTTGTACCACTTTACTAAAATGATACATATCCTCCTCTGGTTATTAGGAATTATGCCTCATTTTTTCCTGCCTTGACAATGAAGAAATGTATTCTTAGGAATGGGAATGTTTTCAACGGCTTCTTTTGGAAAAGAAGTTGATATTTAGCAACTTGGATTCCTCTAATGGAATGTACTCTTGGTCTTTGCTAGTAAATTTTCATCACTGAGGAAAGAAAAAGACCTTTAGAAAACACTCCATACTGGGAATTACTGATTTCCTGATATTTCCCTTGGCAGTTATTTTCTGTATAAACTTGGTTGTGTGTTTGTTTGTTTTCATTGCGAAGAAAAAACTGAGATGCAAAAACTTATTGTCGAGATGTGTTTTTCGTGGTTTCCGCGAACAAACTTATCTCATCCTTTACTGAAAATTCACTTTGCTAAAATAAAAAGATTTGAAAATTTATTCAGGACCCGTCTTAAATGAGTGGCAAAAAGAATGTTCTTAGGTCAAAAGCCTCTGAATGTTTTATTTATTTAGTCTGACTCATTGGAGTCAATGTTTTAGGGAATATAATGATATATGAACCAAGACCCATGTACAAAATACTGTGAGATATTATGAAGAATACAAAAATAAGTCAGGCTCATATACAGGTAGATGGGCAATAGTATAAAGTATAATTAAGAATATGTGTTGTGAGGGGCACCTGGGCGGCTCAGTCAGTTAAGCATCTCCTGTTTATAAATGATATCGTTATGTATATACATGGTAAGTCCAACATAATCAGTAGACAAATTAGTAGAATTTACAAGACTGTTAGACATGAAATCAACATTAAGAATGAAGTATTGGGGCACCTGTGTGGCTCAGTCAATTGGGCGTCCGACTCTTGGTTTCACCTTAGGTCATGTCAGGGTCCTGGAATTGAGTCCCTGGTCAAGCTTACTGCTCATCAGGGAGACTGTTTCTTCCTCTCCTTCTGCCCCTCCCCCTTTCTCATGCTCTCTCTCTCTCTCTCTCTCTCTCTCTCTCAAACAAATAAATAAAATTTTAAAAAAGAATGTGTGATCTGGGGGCACCCGGGTGGTTTACTCATTTAAGTGTACTACTTAATTTCAGCTCAGGTCATGATCTCAGGAGTGTGAGACCAGGCCCCATGTCAAGCTCCATACTGGGCAAGGAGCCTTAAGATTCTCTCTCTGCCCCTCCCCTCATTTCTCTCTCTTCCCTCTCTAAAAAAAAAAAAAAAAAAAAAAAAGGAATGTATATTCTGGAGTTAAAACTGTGTGGCTTCAGCACACATTTGTCAACCTCTCTATTTCAACAGTGACACCATAGTGTTGTTGTAATGGTTAATTTTGTGTCAGCTTGACAGGGCTATGTGGTGGCCAGATATCTGGTTAAACATTATCCCGAGTTTGTCTGGGAGGGGATTTCTGGATGAGACCCACAGCTGAATAAGTAGACTGAGTAAGGAAAATTGCTTTTCCCAATGTGTGTGGGTTCATCCAATCTGCTGAAGGCCTGAGTGGAACAAAGAGGCTGAGTAATGGGAAAGTACTCCCTCTGCCTGACTTTTTTCACATTGGGACATCACTTTACTCCTGCCCTTGTACGCAGACCTGGACTGACACATAATCAGCTCTCCTACTTTCTCATGCTGTTGGACTTGGACTAGAATTTTATCATGGGCTCTCCTGTCTCTGGAGGAGACATAAATACCTGGGCCAATTCCTTCTAATATCTTGACAGAGACAGAGACAGAGACAGAGACAGAGAGAATGAGAATCTATTGATTCTGTCTCTCTGGAGAACTTTAATGCAGTTGTTGAGTTAACCGAATAAGATAATTAACGTGAAGGGTTTTTTTATTGACGTATAATTGACATACAATGTTATCTTAGTTTCAGGTGTACAACTTAGTGATTCATAAACTCTACATTACTCAGTGCTCACCACAATCAGTGTAGTCATTGTCTGTTCGCATATAAGATTATTGCAATATAATCAACTATAGTCCCTATACTGTACTTTTCATCCTTGTGACTTTCCACACTAGTTGCACCACATTACATTCTCACCAGCAGTGCACAAGCGTTCCCTTTTCTCCACATCCTCATCAACACTTGTTATTTTGGGTCTTTGATACTAGTCCTTCTTTTTTTTTTTTTTTTTAAAGATTTTTTTTTTTTGACAGAGAGAAACACAGCCAGAGAGGGAACACAAGCAGGGGGAGTGAGAGAGGGAGAAGCAGGCTTCCCGCCGAGCAGGAAGCCCGATGTGGGACTCGATCCCGGGTCTCCGGGATCATGACCTGAGCTGAAGGCAGTCGCTTAACCAACTGAGCCACCCAGGTGCCCCGATACTAGTCCTTCTGACTGGTGTGCAGTGTTGACATCTTACTGTGGTTTTGATTTGTGTCTCCCTGATGATGAGTGAAATTAAGCTTCTTTTCATGTGTCTCTTGGAAAACTGAATGTCTTCTTGGGAAAGATATCTATTCAGGTCCTCTGCCCATATTTAATTACATTATTTGTGGCTTTTTTTTTTGGTGTTGAGTATAAAGTTCTTCACATATTTTAGGTATTAGCCCCTTATCGGATATGCCATTTACAAGCATCTTCTCCCATTCAGTTGGTTGCCCTTGGGTTTTTATGATAGTTTCTTTCCCTGAAAAGCTTTAGTTGTTTTTTTTTGGGGGGGGGGTAGTTCCATGAGTTTATTTTTGTTTTCGTTTCCCTTCCTGAGGAGACATATCCATAAATATGTTACTGAGGCTGATGTCTAAGAGATACCTCCTATGTTTTCATTTCATAGTTTTACAGTTTCAAGTCTCACATTTAGGTCTTTACTCCATTTTTATTTTATTTGTGTGTCTGGTGTAAGAATGCAGTCTAATTTCGTTCTTTTGCATGTGGCTGTCCTGTTTTCCCAACACAGTTTATTATAGAGAGTGACTTTGCCCTATTGTATATTTGTCTTCCTTTGTTAAAGATTAATTGACCATATGCATGTGGGCTTTATATTTGGGCTCTCTATCCTGTTCTGTTGATCTCTGTGTTTGTTTTTTTTTACTACATTATTTTATTTTTTCAGTGTTCCAAGATTCACTATTTATGCCCCACACCCAGTGCCCCACGCAATATGTGCCCTCAGTACCCACCACCAGGCTCACCTATCCCCCCACCCCCTCCCCTACAAGACCCTCAGTTTGTTTCTGAGTCCAAAGTCTCTCATGTTTCTTCTCCCTCCTTGATTTACCCCACTTCCCATTTCCTTTCCTTCTCCTACTGTCCTCCATATTACCCCTTATGCTCCACAAGTAAGTGAAACCATGTGATAATTAACTTTCTCTGCTTGGCTCATTTCACTCAGCATAATCTCCTCCCATCCCATCCATATTGCCATAAAAGTTGGGTATTCATCCTTTCTGATGGAGGCATAATATTCCATTGTATATATGGGCCATATCTTCTTTATCCATTTGTCTGTTGGAAGGCACCTTGGCTCTTTCCACAGTTTGGCGATTGTGGCCATTGCTGCAATGAACATTGGAGTACATATGGCCCTTCTTTTCACTACATCTGTATCCTTGGGGTAAACACCCAGTAGTGCAATTTCAGGGTCATGGAGTAGCTCTATTTTTAATTTTTTTAAGGAATCTCCACACTGTTTTCCAAAGCGGCTGCACCAGTTTACATTCCCACCAACAGTGTAAGAGGGTTCCCTTTCTCCGCAGCCTCTCCAACACTCGTGGTTTCTGTCTGGTTAATTTTGGCCATTCTGACTGGTTTAAGGTGGTATCTCAATGTGGTTTGGGTTTGAATTTCCCTGATAGCTAATAATTATGAACATTTTGTCATGTGTCTGATAGCCATTTCTATGTCTTCTATGGAGAAGTGCCTCTTCATGTCTCCTGCACATTTTTTTGATGTGATGATCTTTATTTTGGTTGTTGAGTTTGAGGAATTCTTTATAGATTTTGGATATCAGCCCTTTGTCTGTAGTGTCATTTGCAAATATCTTCTCCCATTCCGTGGGTTTCCTCTTTGTTTTTTTGACTGTTTCCTTTGCTGTGCAGAGCTTTTTATTTTGATGAAGTCCCAAAAGTTCATTTTCACTTTTGTCTCCTTTACCTTTGGAGATGTGTCTTGAAAGAAGTTGCTGTGGCCGATGTCAAAGAGGTTACTGCCTATGTTCTCTTCTAGGATTTTGATAGATTCCTGCCTCACCTTGAGGTCCTTCATCCATTTTGACTTTATCTTTGCGTGTGGTATAAGAGAATGGTCTAGTTTCATTCTTCCATATGTAGCTGTCCAATTTCCCCAGCACCATTTATTGAAGAGACTGTCGTTTTCCACTGGGTATTTTTTCCTGCTTTGTTGAATATTATTTGACCATAGAGTTGTGGGTCCATATCTGGACTCTACTCTGTTCCATTAGTCTTTGTGTCTGTTTTGTGCCAGTACAATGCTATCTTGGTGACCACAGCTTTGTCATAAAGCTTGAAATCAGGTAATGTGATGTCCCCAGCTTTGTTTTTCTTTTTCAACATTTCCTTAGCAATTCGGGGTCTTTTCTGGTTCCATATAAATTTTAGGATTGTTTGTTCCAGCACTTTGAAAAATGCTGGTGGAATTTTGATCGGGGTGGCATTGAAAGTATAGATTGCTCTGGGCAGTATAGACATTTTAACAATGTTTGTTCTTCCCATCCATGAGCATGGAATGCTCTTCTATCTCTTTGTTTCTTCTTCAATTTCTTTCATGAGTGTTCTGTAGTTCCTCGAGTACATATCCTTAACTTCTTTGGTTAGGCTTATCCCTAGGTATCTTATGGTTTTTGGTGCTGTAGTAAACCCAGTGGATTCTCTGATTTCCCTTTCTACGTTTTAATTGTTAGTGTATAAGAACACCACTGATTTCTGTGCATTGATTTTCTATCCTGCCACATTATTGAATTGCTGTATGAATTCTAGTATTTTGAGGATAGAGTCTTTTGGGTTTTCCATATAAAGTATCATGTCTTCAGTGAAGAGAGAGAGTTTGACTTCTTCTTTGCCAATTTGAATACATTTTATTTCTTTTTGTTGTCTGATTGCTGTTGCTAGGACTTCTAACACTATGTTGAACAGTAGTGGTGAGAGTGGGCATCCTTGTCTTGTTCCTGATCTCAACGGGAAGGCTGTAAGTTTTTCCCCATTGAGAATGATATTCACTGTGGGTTTTCGTAGATAGATTTTATGAAGTTGAGGAATGTTTCCTCTATCCCTATTCTTTGAAGAGTTTTAATCAGGAATGGAAACTGTATTTTGTCAAATGCTTTTCTGCATCAACTGAGAGGACCATGTGGTTCTTCTCTCTTCTCTTATTGATTTTTTCTGTCACATTGATTGATTTGTGAATGTTGAACCACCCTTGCATCCCAGGGATAAAAGAGAATTTTAGATCAATATCCCTGATGAATATGGATGCCAAGATTCTTAATAAGATCCTAGCTAATAGGATCCAACAACACATTAAAAAGATTATCCACTACAACCAGGTGGGATTTATCTCTGTGTCTGTTTTTGTGCCAGTACTCTTGATTACTATAGCTTTGTAGTGTAGCTTGAAATGTGGGACTGCAATACCTCTGGCTTTGTCCTTTCTCAAGATTGCTTTGGCTCTTCAGGGTCTTTTACAGTTCCACACAAGTTTTAGTATTATTTCTTCTAATTTTGTGAAAAATACCAATAGTATTTGATAGGGATTGCATTCCATCTATAGATTGCTTTGGTAGTATAGATATTTTAACAATATTCATTTTTCCAGTCCATCAACATGGTGTATTTCTCCATTTGTTTGTGTCTTCTTCAGTTTCTTTCATCATTGTCTTGTAGTTTTGAGAGTATAAGTGTTTTACATCTTTACATTATATAAGTGGTTACATCTTGGTTGGTTAAATTTATTTCTAAGTGTTTTATTCCTTTTAATGCAGTTGTAAATGGGATTGTTTTCTTCATTTGTCTCTCTCCTAGTTTGTTATTAGTGTACAGAAATGCAACAGTTTTCTGTGTATTAGTTTTGTATCCTGCAATTTTACTAAATCCATTTGTTCTAATTGTTTTTTTGGTGGCATCTTTAGGGCTTTTTTTTTTTAAATATAGTATCATGTCATCTGCAGATAGCAACAGTTGTACTTTTTCCTTACCAATTTTGATGCTTTCTATTTCTTTTTCTTGTCTGATTGCTGTGCCTAGGGTTTCTAGTCTGTGTTAGTTAAAAGTGGTGAGAGTGAACATCTTTGTCTTATTCCTGACCTTAGAGAAAAAACATCCAGTTTTTCACCATTCAGTATGATGTTAGCTGTGAGTTTCTCATATATTGCCTTGTTATGTTGAAGTATGTTCCCTCTAAACCCATTTTGTTGAGAGTGTCCACAAGTACTTCTATTCCTGTAGAAACCTCCTAAAGATCCCTGCCCCTCTGGCCATGTCCTAAGATTAGGCAATAAATCTCCTTCACATATAACTCAGGGACTTTCCAAAGTGTTGCCTCTCCACTGTGTCTCATACTGAGTAATTACTGTGCTGACTCAAAGGTAGAGACTCATTTTCCTATTACCCTCCAGTTCTCCTGGAATTAAGCCCCACCAAATATTAAGGCTCCTGGTGTTGAGTCCTACTGATTTTCTTTTCTTTTTTTTTTAAGAGAGAGAGAGAGACCAAAAATGGGGGACAGAGGGAGAGCAAGAAAGTATCTTAAGCAGGCTCTACAACCATCATGGAGCCCAATGTGGGGCTTGATATGACAACCCTGAGATCAAGACCTAAGCCCAAATCATGAGTCAGATGCTTAACTGAGTGAGCCATCAAGGGTCCCCAAGTCCTACTGATTTTCAAAGCCAGATTTTATGGGGACTTACCTTCCCAGTGTGGGTCCTCAGGACTGAGCGTGTCTGATATGTGGTCCAATCCCCTCATTCCTCCATGCTTATGATGTCCTTCCCATTTGTGGTTTGTAACACTGGGGGTTTTGTTCCCGACTGTGTTTCTGCCCCTTTTTCCCTTTTCAACGTGGCCTTCCTTCTATAACTATATTCTATAACTATCTGTAATCTTCAGATTGTTTTTAGAGGGGCTTGCAGTAGATGTAGGTGTTGACTCAGTGTGTCTGTGGAATGATCTTAAAAGATTTATTATTTTAGAAAGAGAAAGTACAGGAGGTAGGACAGAGGGAGAAACAATCTCAAGTTGACTCCATACTGAGTCTGAGCCCGATGTGGGGTTCAGTCCCATGGCCCTGAGATTATGACCTGAGCCAAAATCAGGATTCAGATGCTTAACTGACTGCACCACCCAGGTGCCCCTATAATTGATATTTAATGTTGATTTCATATCCAACAGTCTTGTTAAATTCTGCTAATTTGTCTATTGATTCTTTTGGATTTTCTATGTATATCTGTAATGATATCATTTGTAAATGGCACTTTGATTTTCTCCTTTGTACTGCAGCCTAAGGGCTCCCAACTCATCTGTCCTTCTAGATACTAGCTATGTCTTTGTACTTGTGTGGAAGTGTACTTAATTTTAAAGCAAATTTTTGTGGAGTGATGACATATACAGAAAAAAACACATAAATCATAATTATGGAAATCGATGAATTGTCACAAAGAAAACACATCCATGTGACCACCACCCAAAAGAAGCAAAAGACCACTACCAGCACATCAGAAGCCCCTTCCATACCTCCTCCCAGTTCTTAACCTAAGCTTTTTTTTCCCAAAAGTAACCAGTATCCTGTTTTCTAAAACTATAGCTTGGTTTTACCTTTTTGTAAACTTTATATATATGCAACATTATAGTACTTAATCTTTTTTTTACATTTTTAAGTGCTTAATCTTTTGTGTTGACTTCTTTCTCAGTCTTAGTATGTATCCATGGTATATAGCTATTCATTTGTATTGCTTGGCAGTATTCCACTATAATATAACATGTTGACATTTTGGTAGGTTCCAGTTGGAGATTAATAAGAATAACATTATGAGCATTCTCAGACATGTCTCTTGGTATATGTCTCTACATGTTTCTGTTCAATAATGCCTAAGAATGGAAATTCTTAATAGAACAAAGAGGAAAACATGTAAGATCTCAGTAAGTCAAAATAATGACTCAGATCCCAACAGGCAGATTTTTCTGCACATATGTCTCCGAGCATGTGTAATCAGGTATCTACACAGCCTTGGAGAAACTGCAGCAGTTCTAGCCATGCTGGTTCAGTCATTTGCCAGATAACTACATTCATTCAATAAATATGTACAGGCGTGAAATTAAGTTTCAGACTGAGGATGCAGTGATGACTAAAATGCAGTCCGTTATTTAAGTTGCCTGCAGCCCAGCTTAGAGAAAGGGTTCTTGGGTGCCTGGGTGGCTCAGTCCTTAAGCATCTGCCTTCAGCTCAGGTCATGATCCCCGAGTCCCAGGATCAAGCCCTGCATCTGGCTCCCTGCTTGGCGGGAAGCCTGCTTCTCCCTCTCTCACTCCCCCTGCTTGTGTTCCCTCTCTAGCTATGTTTCTCTTTGTCAAATAAATAAGTAAAATCTTTAAGATAGATAGATAGAGTTCTTTCTCTAAAGGGACTTTGTGGCTTCCCAAATGAGAAATATTAGCAGTCTACACTCCATATGACCCACATAAAATACTTTCTAACCTATGATACCGTCTGTAGGTAGAATAACACATTGATTTTATGATGTTACTAAAGATTTAAAGTGGATCAGTGATATTACATAGAGAAACAAAATCCTAATGCCAGAGTCAGTTCTTAAGAAAATTTAATAGAGCATGGTAAAACTGTGAAACAAATAAACAAAAAAATATAAGAAAGGACAATGAGACAGAAGAGAAAGTCCATGCTATTTTGAAAAAGATTTTAAAATATCAAGGAGATACTATTAATGACCTTTGTCACCAGATAAATGTGAGAGAAGAAAGAGAAAGATACTCATATGGTGACAGAAGTCAAAGAGAGTACAGGAAGATTATGTGTACTCAGTCTAGAACCTATCTGAGTAGCATAAGTTTGGAAATTTTTATGTAATCTTAGAAATTGTTTATAACTTTAGTTTAAAAGTCCCAATTTTAGAGGAAAAAGGCCTATTGAGTTCTCTCTGAAAAGTGCTGAAGTCTGAGTAACTTTTCAAAGTTATGTAACATTTGGATGGGAGATAATTTTTAGAATCCAAAGTATTCAGTAAATATATGGATTTCATGCTCATAAAAAAGGATCTCCACAGAGCATGTTTAGGATCTAAACAAAATTTTGAATAAATTCAGAATCAGGTCTCAACCCCGAAAGAGCATGGAATTAACCCCAGAAGTCTTTAAGTCAGATATTTGTTCTAACACTACCAACTTTGAAAATCACATAAAGAACTTGATCTGCCTAAATGTAAATTGTCTTGTGTCTAAAACAGGCCTAGTACTCTGTAAGGTTGTGCTTTATTTTCTAGACATAGCAACTGTTGTCCTTACAACTTAAATGGAAATTCTACAGGTAGTACCTTCCTTCCCTTCAGGAAGAAGGAATTCAAGAGCTGCAGCAAAGCACACATTGAAAACTACCCTTACCAATCCCTCAGACTCTTGGAATTTTCTAGTCCACTCATAGCCCACCTGTACACAGCTGAGGTGAACTGTGGAAAAATGCCACTGGGGTTGTATCAGACATGCTGCCATGTTGCCACTTTTGCTTTCCAGTAAGTGCTCAAAACTTCCCCAACGGCTGATTTTGTTGATCGCCATGGATCCTTTTTACAGAAAAACCTGTAGACTACATTCTTAAAACATGCAGTTCACTTTTATATACTTTTGCTGGAAATATAAATCGGTGCGATATTTCTAAAGAGTGAGAGTCAGTATATATAGAATTTAAATATACATATTCTTTGACCCGAAAATTCTAGTTCTAGAAGTTTATCCTGCAGACATCCTTTCATATGTGTGCAGAGATAGGGTCAAAAATGTCTTTCCAGCATTTCTGTAATAGCAAGAGAATGAAACAAGATACATGTCAGTTCTCATTAGCTGAATCGAGTGTGGTAATCTTTAGAGTGTAATATCCTGTCATCTTTGAAACATATAAGATAAAGCCATATGTGATGGCAAGGAAAGATGTAATGATAGAATATTTTAGGTAGATTATAGAACATCCTGTGTATATTTAGATAAATGTCTATGTATCCATTTATTTACTTATATGTGTAATTGATAATATACATTATCATTGGATGCTTTATTTGGGATTAGGATTATGTGGGATATTGGCACTTTCTACTTCATATGCTTATGTATTGCTTGAATATTTAATCAAAAGGTCACATGAGTTCTGTAAAATTGAAAAAAAATTATCCTTGGGACACCTGGGTGGCTCAGTTAGTCAGGCATCTGCCTTTGACTCAGGTCATAATCCCAAGGTCCTGGGATTGAGCCCCATATCAGGCTCCTTGCTCAGTGGGGATCCTGTTTCTCCCTCATCTTCTGCCCCTTCCCTCAACTTGTGTTCTCTCTCACTTACTCTGCTCTCTCATTCTCTCCCTCTCTCTCTCTCAGATAAATAAATAATCTTTTTAAAAATTATTCTTTAAGGATCATTGTTCCAATTTGTCATGGCCATTTAAAAACATATCCTGTTTTACAACCACATATAAATCAGGAACACTGACAGATATTTTCCTCGGTCCAGATCATCAGCTAAGATTTATTCACAAGATTTATTCCACCCATTTTGGCTTCTTCCCAGTCAACTATCATTGACTCCTTGGACCCCCGCCCCTGGCCTCCAATAGCACTGTGACACCATCATGGCTAATACTCTCCCTTCCCCTACTGTCTCCCACCTCCTCCTGTTTCTTATGTAGCAAGTCTTAATGCCTTTCATAGTTACCTGACTGGCTCAATGTGCATTCCAGCCCAGACCTTTCTACTTCCTTTTGGAACTAACAGTGATCCAAATGACACGAATATAATAAATACAACAAATGTATAAAGCACCAGCCCTTTAACACAGACCTGTAATTCTTACCAAATATTCAAGTTTTCACCTAACTTCCCTGGTCACTTTGCAACTGGGCAGTGCCAAAACTGACTAGATCTGGGCAAGGAACTGTGAGCAAAAGTAGTGATTTATGGGCTGAGATGATGAAAACTTGTTTTGGGACCCTCCACCTTTCTTGTCTTCTATTATAATGCTCCAGGGCAGCAAGATGGCAGTGGACGGCTTCCTCTTCTCTTCCAGCTTCAAAATGTCATGCAGGTGCTTTTCATAGGGGAAATCGAATCAGAACCCTATTCACAAGAGAATGTGGGAAGTAGAGTTTCCAAGATTCCACCCCTGGGATATAGGAGAGAGCTTAGAAGGGCACACACAGTGTATACACCAACAAAAAGTATTGCCCAGTGTGATAGCTTTTCTATTGAAAGAAGAGGTCCAAACTTACTCCTATTATAGCAGTGATGTCCTGCATTTGCATACCAAACTTTCCTGAATGGATGAAGAATAGTATGATGTTACAGCAAATGAGCCAGGAACTCACATCAAAGAAGGTTTACTCATGAGATCATTGTTGAGACAGGAAATAAACATTGAGAACCATTGGACTGGAAAATCTGGAAGTGCACCTTTAAGCTTCCTACCTCAACTCCACAGCAGCATGAAAAGCATGTCTTCAATACATTCTAATCAAATCAAGTCAAAGGTAATGATCATACTTTAACCCACGAGTGCAAGCTCTGTTTATCTTCCATAACAGAGTATTTTAGGTCTTGGGAATGAGATCATTTGAGATTCTGTCAAAATATGTGGCATCACATTAATCTTAATTTAGTCTCTTAACTAAACTAACATGGGAATTGATTTTTTCTGCATACTTCAGAGCCATTTTTCACTGTCATATGTAAGCATTCCTGTCCTCTCTGCCACCGCCCTTAGTGTTTGCCCTTTCAATAATAGAACAGATCATTCAGTCATTAGACGGTGGTAGGAATTCAGTCAGTCATTTTTAGGTCTACCTTGCACTCCTTCAGGCTTCTCAGAAGCAGCAAAGTAAGCCTGCTTCCATATTTTCCCCTTTCAAAAGGATGTTTGGCAATTTAAATATTATGTTTGTATCATCCGCATCTGAGTATGGCCCTTCCTTGTGCTAAACAGTTCTTTGCATGCTCACAATACCCTCATCCTGGAGGCAGTAGGGCACAGAGGTTAAGTGCACAGGGCCTGGGATCAGACTGTTTGGGTTTGAACTGGGCTTAACCACTGCTAGCCATGGGGCCTTGGGCAAGTTCCTTAACCTTTCTTTATCTTAGTTTCTTCACCTGTTAAATGGGAAGACTAGTACCTATCTTGGGACTGCTGCAATTATTAAATGAGTTAACATAGTTATGGTGCTAAGAACAGGCCCAAGCATTTAGAAAGACCCCCACGAATAATAACATTTATTGTCATTCAATGAACGAGTTCTCCCACGGGCCTAGTCAAAACTGCTGTACCCTCTCTTTGAACCTTTCTTACTCCACACAGTATCAGTGGCTCTGAGGACCTCTCTGTGTGTCATGGTGTGGGATCTGTGAGCCTGGCGATTTGAATCTTACCCCGATCACCAGGATCCCATTTCCTGTAGCATCAAAGACAATAAAATACTTAGAAATGAATTAAACCAATGAAGTGAAAATCTGTACACTGAAAACAGTAAGATATGAATGAGAGAAACTGGAGAAAATGCAAATAAATGGAAAGGTACCCTGTGTTTATAGACTGAAAGAATGAATATTGTCACAATGTCCATACCACCCAAAGCTATCTGTGGAGTCAAGACCATCCCTACCAAGGTTCCAGTGACATTTTTTACAGAAGTAGAAGAAACAGTCCTGAAATGTAAATAGAATTCCAGAAGGCCCCAAAAAGCCAAAGCAACTCTGAACTAGAACAAAGTGGGAGACATCACAGTTCCTGAGTTCTGATATATCTTATGAGCCCTCCTTAGGCACAAAGTGTCCGCAGAGCCCTCTGAAAGCTAGATTATTTCCCCATGCAAAGTAGAGGTCGACTTAAAGGCAGTTTCCAAAACACGGCAGATCTCTTATTCCTCTGTGGCTCTGTGTATGCTGGCCCTCTGTCTGCTGTGTCCTTCATCTCTTTTCATCTGGATAACTCATGTTTATCCTTTAAGACATGGGTTAAATGCTGCCTCCTATGAGAAGACTTTGCTAACATACTGCCACCACCATTTCTACGGACAACTTAGAACCAAGTGAGCTAACCAGTGCTGTCCTTCCTTGTTTTCTAGGCACTCCTCTGTCATTGCATTTATTTCCTATCTTTTTT
>PITA01000704.1:94833-131317 GCA_004023965.1 Spilogale gracilis | reverse complement strand
GCTCAACTGATGGAGCCACCCAGGTGCCCTTATTTCCTATCTTGACACCATTTTCTTGTCTCCTTTCATCAGCAGCCTATCCATTCTATCAGTGCAAGAACTTTTGCCTTTATTGCCTGCATAGGGAAGAATGGTTTTGTGGAACAAAGTAGAAGGTCAGTAGTCATCTATTTGTGAATGAATGAATGGATGTCTACTGAATATATCATTCATTCCTTTATCATTCTGAATCTGTGTATGTCCAAGAAGGAGAATGCATGTTTGGTGCTGTGGAGAATAGGTCATCCTAACCAGAGCGAGAAGGCAGAGACACATGAAAATGTAGAAGTGGAAAGAGAGTGTGTCAGCACTGCTACATTGTGGCTACATGATAAACAACCTGAGAAATCTCAGTGACAGAGGGGTGCCTGCGTGGCTCAGTTGGTTAAGTGTTTGACTCTTGATTTGGGCTTGGATCATGATCTCAGCATCATGTGATTGAGCCCTATGAGCTAGGAGCTCAGCGTGGAATCTGCTGGAGATTCTCTCTCCCTCTCCCACTGCCCCTCCCACTCATGCCTGTTCTGCCCCTCTAAAATAAATAAATCTTTTAAAAAAAATTTCAGTGATACAAAACAGCGAGCATTATTGTTGCTCCAAGGTATGCTGTCGTGCTGGTCAGATTCAGGATTCACTCCAAACTGGATTCAGATCTGACCCACCAGCACCTAACTAGGACATGGTTTTCTCATGGAGCATCCCTGGAGCACAAGAGGAAAGCTGAACCACCAACACACACTTAAGCTTCTGCTCACATTCCATTGCCCAGTGCAAGTCATGTGGCAAAGAACAGCATCCCAGGAGGAGGAGGTAGCCTCTAACCACAGTGGGGAAGTTAGGGAATGAATATTTGCTGAATGACAAATCAGATTATCATACAGCATATCGGAATATCCATTCTCAAAGGTTGGTAATGTCCCTGAGTGCTCCAAACATACAAGGGAAGAGAAAGATTTTAATGACTCAATGTAGACCAGGAAGATTTGACAAATAAAACATTTCAGCTAGGCTTTTAAAAATAGGTAAGATTGCATTAGACTGAGTGGGGAAATGGCAGGTTTCTGGGGTGGAGGAGCCGAAGCCGGGCTAGTCAGATGGGCTACCCATAGCATGGTTCAGTGTGTTGAAGAGCAGCTGAGCACCATTAAAAGGGGACCAGCAGGGTGGGCTACAGAAGGTGGAATTCTTCCTGTGGCACTTGTTTTGCTCTGGAACTATTTGGAGCAATTAGGTGGTGTGACTCCTGACACTCCCTCTTGGCTCATTTTGCCTTTTTGCAGTCTCCCTGACCCCAGATATCAGTCAGGGCCTAGCTCAGGCTGGCTTAGCAAAATAGAGTGACAAGGAACGTAAGCAGACCATGACAGGAACATGGAGGCTTGGTGAGAGCCGTGCACGGCGGCATCACATCCCCTAAGTCTGGCAAGAGTAGCATGCGTGCTACTAAAAACTGGATTCAGAGCTCTCACTATCAGCATGGAACACAGCCAGACGTAGGATCCCAGCCCTCACCGTCAGCATCACTGTCTCTATGGGGACAATAGCATCACTGTCTCTATGGGGACAATAGCATCACTGTCTCTATGGGGTCAGCCCTCAACAGCTGCTGCTTCTGCTCCCGCTCACATGCAAAATACGGTCCAAGTAGTGCCAGCTACTGGGAACCTCTTCCAGAGTTCAACTTCGGGGTGGTGCCCCTAATTGGCTGAGCTGTGGTCACCTGGCCCTATCCCAGCTGTAGCGCCTGCGGGGAAATCAAACGTGTCCTACTTTCAGCATTTGTACTGGGAGATAGGCCCTACTTCCCATTCATAAGGCAGAAAAGTCTCCAAGAACAGGAAATGGATCTGAGGCTGGCAGTCAAAACACATAATTCACTGATTCACTATCCCTAAAAACTGACCCCGTCTTTTTTTTTTTTTTTTTAACTGTTAACATCCTCTTCCTCTGAGATCCTAGTGCAGTTTGTTTCGCAACTACGCCTTAGATATTTGTCTCAGGCAACTGTGATTTTCAAAATGTGTGTTTGGCCCTCTAGCTAACTTGTAAGCCATGTGGGAGCAGTGACCGTGGATTCTGTTTCTAGGAATCCCCCAGGCTTGTTGCAGGTAATTGCACATTGAGAGCCGCTGAGACTGGTCTTAACTGACAAAAGCAGTGAGGGAGTGCCGAGAAATAGGGGGAGCAGTGAGATCATGGTGTTCCAATATTATGATGTTTTGGGCTAGCAGTAAGTTCTGAATGGGGCGTTGATGTGGAAGGGCAGGGACAGATGGCAGACATTAAGGCAGAGCAGTGTTCGAGCTGCTCGCACCCGCCTGGGTGAGCTGACGGCACACATGGCTCCCTGGCTGCTCCAGAGCCTAAGCCTTCGGGGACATCTCAGCAGGAGCTTGGAATGGGTCATGGTGGGAATATTTCCACCACAGATTCTGTAAATGCTAAGAATCTGGACTCTTCTCTTTTCAGGGAGCCACTTGTGAAACATTTACCAGCCTGCCACGGCGCTAAGGAAAAAGAAAGTCTCACTACATGTCTTTCATTTTTTGAAATGAATATTCAGCAGTTGAAACCCTAATGCGTGGGTGTTGTCCACATAGAATTCTTTCTGATGTGGCTTCTTGGATATGAATAATTTTATTTGCCTGGAAGGAAGCAAGAGGGACGGATGGGAGGCTAGGAGCATTTATATATTCATAATTTGGCAAGAAGACCTTTTGGGTTAATTTTTAAGATCCTTCCAGCGTAACTTAAAATGACGTCCAAATAACGATGTAATCAGCGTGATTTCGTTTCTAGGAGATACCTAGGTAATACTGATGCAGAAAACCCAGATTAACAGCTAAGAGCCAATTCCTGGGTCCCATTTTCACCCACTGCCCTTCCACCCTACACCAGTAGACAGCTTCTGTCATGAATATGGGTATTCTTGCCTTGGAAGGGGGAGAGAGTGAACCATTTCATTCTGCGGCCAACAGCCGCGGCGCTGCATGTTCAATGCACACTGCTGTAAGACGATGGAGAAGACTCCCCTTAAGTAGGAAATAATGCACGCGTCTCCGTTTGAACTCCACGACGCTATTACAGCCTTATAATCTTCTTGTCGAAATGTTTATGAAATGTTTTGCAGCAGGCTTTCATCGTCAGCATCCGCACCTGGAGAGCTTCCCCGCTCCCGAGTTCTATCCTGCTGTTACCCTCTCAGGGCTGTGTGGACCCCGTTGCCAAGTGTGCGTCCATCAAAGGGAACAATGCAGAGGGGTCTCCAAATGACTGTTTTGGCCAGCATTAAGTGGCTGAGTGTCAGTGTTTCCCTTTGTGAGGTGAAGGACGTTGGCCCTTAAAAGTCTTTAAGAAGAAATATCAAGAGCAATTTCTGTAAAAATTTGAAATTAAACGTGGGTTTTTTTCTGTTGTGCTGCATCTGGTTTCTGTAGAATGAATCTTGTTGATGCCAGTTTCAAGGTTGCTATTCTTTGTGCTTTTAAACCAAGGTCAAGCTAGAGGCAGCTCAGAGGCCTTGAGATTGTCATTGACAAGGAAAATAGAAGCTTTATAGCTGGAGCGCTAATTAATCACTTGTAGAAAAAGAGAAATAGGGGAAAATATAAACACAAACTTTTGCGTGTCAACAGCTAATAGAAAATTTACTTTGTGATCTTAGGCATGTAAATTATATGGGTATCAACATACTTTATACCACATTAAAATATATGCTCTGTAACTAGAGAAGTTTAGAGGGGAAATGTATAGTCTATACTACAACAACTTATATACTACTGCGTAAGTCTCAAGTTTCAGAATTAACTGTCTCAATTAAAATCTGGCTCTGTCCCACCCCAGGATTTCACTGGATTTCACTGGATTTATCTCCTAAGTGACTTAAGACAAAGAATGCTGCTGATAGCAAGTTTCTCTTCATTTACAAAACATTTAACAGTTAACCCTGGAAGAATTCACATAGGAAGCAGTTCTTGAAGTAAGTTTTACATTCAAAACTTGTACATGAAAATTGATTTGTGTCAAGGTCAGAGTTTACTCATTCTGATCAGTCTTCATAGCTTTCGTGAGCACTTATTACATGCCAGGTGTTGTGAGATGACTGCCTACAGACAAAAAGGTGTATTTCTGGTGTTCTTCTGAAATACTTAACGTAATGAAGTTGATGTAGAGTTGGCTCACAATGAGCACTTTTTGTTAATTTCTGGTTTAAGAGTTGGATGTTGGGTTGTTTTGTTTTGTTTTGTTTTTTTGACTACCTTAAAGAGATTTACTTAAACAATGAATCTTGGAACACTGAAAAAATAAAATAAATCTTAAAAATAAATAAATAGATAGATGGATGGATGGATAAAGGACATTGAGGAATTGTTTTCAGGAAGAAATTCAACTTGAATACAAATGAGTAACATCATGTTGCTATAAAAAAGTAAACCCTTCCAATTTAAAGAGATGATGTGAGTAAAGTCATACTCTATTTTTCCAGAATGTTAAGAAACTAAATATTATATGTAATTCATTTCTTCATCACACAAATAATTAAGGAGACAATACTGAAACACTGAAAACAAACTATGAACCAGGAATTATATAAAGCTCTAATGATACAGCAATGCTCAAGACATCCCTCTTTCTGCCCTCACGGAATTTTGGATCTAATCAGGCAGCTCAATCGCTTTTCTGACAGGAGAAATAACAACCTGCTGTCGAAAGATTTAGGATGGCCGCTCAACCCAGAATGGGGGTTTGGGCGGGGCTCCCCACCAGAAGTAGCCTCTAAACCGGAAACCTCAAATAGTGCTCGCTTCAGCAGCACATGTAGGAAAGCCAAAATAGAGAAAATAAATTAGCTAGGCTGAAGAAACCAGTGGCATTCCAGGTAGCAGAAAGAGCAACTCATCAAGAGAGGAACAAGACCTTGAAGGGATTACAATCATTTGGTTTTATCTCTGGTTTAGCATTGAAAAAAAAAAAAAACACAGTAGACGATGAGGTTCTGAACTCCAAGCCACTGAAGGGTTTCAGTAAGGGATTATGATGAAATTTCTGTTGTAAAATGATCACCCTGCCCTTGGGGTTGGGAACATAATGGAGGATGGCAAGACTGGAAGGACGGAGATCAGACCCTCACAGTATCAAAGTGTGACAGGATGCTGGTTTGAACTAAAAGGATGACGGTGGGATGGAGAAAAGGTGGTCTGATTGGATCAGTGATTAGTCTGGAAAGAGCAAGTTTGGTGATAAGTTGAACATAGAAAGTAAAGGTGAGATATGTCTGTGCCAGAGTTTTTCAACTTTGGCACTATTGATATTTTGGATCAGATCATTCCTTATTGTTGGGGGGCTGGTCTGTGCATTGTAGTATGTCTATAGTATCCCAGTCTCTACCAACTAAATAACAGAAGCCCTCTCCCCCTAGCTGTGACAACCAGAAATGTCTCCAAACATTGCCAATGTTCCATGAAGGAGCAAAACTGCCCGTGGTTGAGAACCACTCATCTATTCAGATGTTGGTGTTTTCAAGACTTGTCTCCACATTAGAATCCGCTAAGAAGCTTTTTTTTTTGTAAGCAGGTGGTATATATTTTTTTAATAATAATTTATTTTTTCAGTGTTCCAAGATTCATTGTTTATGCACCACACCCAGTGCTCAACGCAATACATGTCCTCCCTAATATCCACCATCAGGCTAACCTATCCCCCCACCCCCTCCCTTCCAAAACCCTCAGTTTGTTTCTCAGAGGCCAAAGTCTCTCATGCTTTATCTCCCTCTCTGATTTACTCCAGTTCATATTTCCTTTCCTTCACTTAATGTCCCCCATATTACTACTTATGCTCCAAAAGTAAGTGAAACCATATGATACTTGATTTTCTCTGCTTGGCTTATTTCACTCAGCATCATCTCCTCCAATCCAGTCCATGTTGCTACAAAAGTTGGGTATTCATCCTTTCTGATGGAGGCGAAATATTCCACTGTATGTATGGACCATATCTTCTTTATCCATTCATCTGTTGAAGGGCACCTTGGCTCTTCCCACAGTTTGGTGATTGTGGCCACTGCTGCTATGAACATTGGGGTACATATGGCCCTTCTTTTCACTACACCTGTATCCTTGGGGAAAATACCCAATAGTGCAATTACAAGGTCATAGGGTAGCTCTATTTTTAATTTTTTAAGGAATCTCCACACTGTTTTCCAAAGCGGCTGCACCAACTTGCACTCCCACCAACAGTGTAAGAGGGTTCCCCTTTCTCCACAGCCTCTCCAACACTTATTGTTTGCTGTCCTGTTAGTTTTGGCCATTCTAACTTGTGTAAGGTGATATCCCCTGAGAAGCTTTTTTTTTAAGTTTAAATTTATTTTATTTTTTCAGTGTTCCAAGATTCATTGCCCATGCCCCACACCCAGTGCTCCATGCAATAGGTGCCCTCAGTACCCACCACCAGGCTCTCCCATCCCCCCATCCCCTCCCTCCAAGTCCCTCAGTTTGCTTCTGTGTCCAAAGTCTCTCATGTTTCGTTTCTCTCCCTGAACTACCCTACTTCCCATTTACTTTCCTTCTCCCACTGTCCTCCAGTTTACCCCTCATGCACCGCAAGTAAGTGAAACCATGTGATACTTGACTTTCTCTTCTTGGCTTATTTCATTCATCATAATCTCTTCCAATCCAGTCCATGTTGCTATAAAAGTTGGATATTCATCCTTTCTGATGGAGGCGTAGTATTCCATTAATAGGTACCACATCTTTATCCATTCATCTGTTGAAGGGCACTTTGGCTCTTTCCACAGTTTGGCGATTGTGGCCATTGCTGCTATGAACATTGGGGTACATATGACCCTTTTTTTCACTACATCTGTATCTTTGGGGTAAATGCCCAGTAGTGCAATTGCAGGGTCATAGGGTAGCTCTATTTTTAATTTTTTAAGGAATCTCCACACTGTTTTCCAAAGTGGCTGCACCAACTTGCATTCCCACCAACAGTGTAAGAGAGTTCCCCTTTCTCCACAGCCTCTCCAACACTTGTTGTTTGCTGTCCTGTTAGTTTTGGCCATTCTGACTGGTGTAAGGTGATATCCCCTGAGAAGCTTTTTAAACACACTGATGCCCTGCGCTCATCCCTACCCATTAGATCAGAATCTCAGAGGGTAAGACCTATACATGGCTGTTTTCTGAAATAAATTCTAATGTGCAGCTAAACTTGAGAGAGCTGTTGATATAGAATAATAGTTAAATATAATAAACCCAGACAGATTAGCATGCTCTGCAAACACCACATATTTTGTTAAGTTTTCAACATTTTGAAGTAAACTTTTTAGAGGTCTTGTTTTTCATGGTGAACATAATGTAAATGTTCCCATTGTGATTCAGAGCCATAGTTATGAACACTTAAAGATACTAATGTACAATTTAAAAAACTGCCGTTAGGCATCATCCCGTAGATGAATTATCTAACTCATACACAGGTTAGCCCAAGAGTCTGATTCATCGCTGATTCCTTGTTTTTGTCCAAGAAATTATGGATATTCAAGGGTCATTTCTTATTGTTACCAGTGCTTCTGTATTTATTTGTCTCTGCCTCTTGCCTTCAGTCAGCAACCTTTATTCACTACACCTGATACTCCAATTGGAAATTTTAATCAGGTATAGGCTGTAAATCCTTCTAAACCAGATTATTATAGCTGAGCTAAGTGGTAGCCAACATGGTGTTCAGGAAGAGGTTAAGAATGTTTTCATCAGGGACACCTGGGTGGCTCAGTTTGTTGAGCGACTGCCTTCGGCTCAGGTCATGATCCCGGAGACCCGGGATCAAGACCCGCATCGGGCTCCCTGCTCGGCAGGAAGCCTGCTTCTCCCTCTCTCACTCCCCCTGCTTGTGTTCCCTCTTTGGCTGTGTTTCTCTCTGTCAAATAAATAAAATCTTTAAAAAAAAAAAAGAATGTTTTCATCAAAGGAGTGCAATAATATTCAGTACATGGAAGGCTTTCCAACTTATTCTAAGAACTTAGTATAAGGCACATACTAAATTTAGACAATACATGATGCACGCACACAAAGAGGGAATAAGCGAACACATTCATCTATCAATATAGATGCAAAAATATGAATAAAACATTATGAAATGAATATACTCAGAAAATAATACATGTAAACTCTACAAAATTTACCCTAAAAATAAAATGGTTCAACATTAGGAAGTGTAAATGAAATATAATACATTAAAAGCAAAAAGGAGAAAAGGCATATGATCATAACTATCAAAAATGTGATAAAATTCAACAACTATTTTTGTTTTTAGAAAATTTTTAAAAAGACATCTGAAAATACAACTTTCCTAAACCTATGAAAACATTTCAACCATAAGAGAAAATAATAAAAACTTTCTTATTAGTTAATAACAAGACAAAATATGCCTGCTATCAGCACCAGAATTCAACATTGAGTTAGGAGTTCTCGCCAAAGTTAAAAATACTTGGGAGAGAAATATGAGGCATAAATGCTGGGAAGGAGAAAGCAAAATAGCCATAATTCACACTAGATGTTTTCCTTTTCTAAAAATACAAGAAAATCAAGTCATAAAAAGTTAAAGTGAATTTTAAAAAGAGTTTAGTGAGATAAAAAGATAATCAGACAAAATCAATAATTTTCTAACGTACTCCTAATAATTATGAAATGTAATGCAAAAGATCACATTCACACCAGCAAAATAGCCTGTGGATAAACCAAGAATCAGATGTTTAAAATTTAAATGGAGAAAATAATACAACTTTACTGAAAAAGAGGAAAGAATATCTGAATAAATGAATCTAGAGAGCACACACTTGAAGGTAAGTCTCAGTTCTAGAAAAAAGATTGTTTCTTCTAAAATTAACCTAAAATTTTAATACAATCCCTATTATTGTACTCATCAAATGTTTAGTGATTCTTAAAGTTTACCAAAAAAATTCATTCTGAAGTTCATTAGGAGTGGAAATGTACAAAAATAAAAAGGAATAGGTTTGAAATTATAGGAACTTGCCCTATATGTATGAAATATACTATAAAGGATTAAAAATAATGTGATACTGCCACAAGAATAAACACATAGATCCTGGAAAAGAATAGGGTGCGGTCCCATCCCATAAGGGAATTTTTTTATATGATGAGATGACATTTGAAATCCACAGGAAAAATGAACTCTCTTACAAATGGTGTTGTTACAAGTATCTGCCATTTGGGAGAAAAATAATATGCTATCCTTCACACTGTATAGAAAAACAAATTCCAAATAGATAAAATACCTTAAAATTAAAAATCAAACTATGTAACTATATAACTACCTGAATAAGGAGGACACTTGTGATGAGCACCAGGTGATGTAGGGAAATGTTAAATTGCTATACTATACAAATGAAACTAATATTACACTGTATGTTAACTCACTGAAATTTAAATAAAAACTTTAAAAATTATAAAATAAAAATAAATAACAGTACCTGAAGAAAATATAACAGAATACTTTTATATTTGTGATATAGAAGGACATTCTTCTTTCTTTTTTTTAAGTTTTATTTTTTCCATAACCCAAACACCCTATCCCTCCCCCCCACCCCCAGCAACCCTCAGTTTGTTTCCTGAGATTAAGAGTATCTCATGGTTTGTCTTCCTCCCCGGTCCCATCTTGTTTCATTTTTTCCTTCCCCCCACCATGAACACCCACCCTGCCTCTCACATTCCTTATATCAGAGAGATCATATGATAAATGTCTTTCTCTGATTGACTTATTTTGCTTAGCATAATACCCTCCAGTTCCATCCACATTGTTGCAAGTGGCACGATTTCATTCTTTTTGATGGCTGCGTAGTATTCCAGTGTATATATATACCACATCTTCTTTATCCATTCATCTCTTCATGGACATCTAGGTTCTTTCCATAGTTTGGCTATTGTGGACACTGCTGCTTATAAACATTGGGGCACACGTGCCCCTTCGGATCACTGCATTTGTATCATTGGGGTAAATACCCAGTAGTGTGATTGTTGGGTCATAGGGTAGCACTAGTTTCAACTTCTTGAGGAAACTCCATACAGTTTTCCAGAGTGCTGCCCCAGCTTGCATTCCCACCAACAGTGGAAGAGGGTTCCCCTTTCCCCGCATCCTCACCAACATATGTCGTTTCCTGACTTGTTAATTTTAGTCATTGTGATTGATGTGAGGTGGTATCTCACTGTGGTTTTGATTTGTATTTCCCTGATGCTGAGCGATGTTGAATTCCTCTTTTTTGTGTGTTCGGTTAGCCCAGAGGGACTATTTCCATGGATCTTAGCCTATGAATTGAATGAGAAGATGATAATGTCAGAACTAGAAGAATCTGCATTTCCTCACCACCTACCACTCTAAGCTTTATGATAGCTGATTCTAATGTATTATCTCATTTAATTCCAGTACTAAACCTGTCCTGGAGGGATTTATTGATTGCTGATTTCTCCCTCTCTCTTTTCTTTCTTTTTTTTTTTTTAGTATTATGTGGTTTTTTTAGTATTATGTTAAACAGCATATAGTACATCATTAGTTTTTGGTGTAGTGTTCATCGATTCATTAGTTGCATATAACCCCCAGTATTCATCACAACATGTGCCCTCTTTGATACCCAGCACCTGGTTACCCCATCCCCCCACCAGCCTCCCTTCTGTAACTCTCAAGACAGTGAACACAGAAACCACCAAAAAACAGGTTAATGAAATTTGCCACATAAAAATGGAAAACTTTTATGTGACAAAGGACCATAAACAGAATTAAAAGATGAGTGAATGACTGAGGGAAAATACTTTCAGAACATTCATCAGGCAAAGAACCATGATCCATAATAATTTTTAAATCTCAGAAACTATAGGAAAATGATACACATGTAACAAAAAATAGGGAAAGGAGGAGTGCTTGGGTGGTTCAGTTGGTTACGCATCTGCCTTCAACTCAGGTCATGATCCTGGGGTGCTGGGATCGAGTCCCGCATCGGGCTCCTTGCTCAGTGGGGAGCCTGCTTCTCCATCTGGTGGCCTCTCTGCCTGCTTGTGCACATTGTCTCTCTAACAAATAAATAAAATTCTTTAAAAAAATAGGGAAAGGACAAGAACAGATAGTTTACAAAAGAAACCCAAATAGCTGATAAGTATGTGAAAAGAACCCATAACCTCACTAGTAATATTGATAGTCATTATACTATCACTTTCCTCAAAATATTATAAATACCAGTAACTTGAGAGTTTGCAGTATATGGGGGGAAAGGAGAACTTTTGTAAACATTGGTATGTAGGTAATGTTATAGCCTTTAAAGGGCAATTTGGGAGAAGTTGTCAAGATTTTGAGTAAATTGGACCCAGTAAATGGCATTCCTAATGATATTTCCTACAGAATAGTTGTATGTGTCCAAGGAAATATGAGTGTTTTGTAAATTACATTCAAGACCAAAAGTTTGGAATTTCCCTTTTTAGGAACATCAATAAAAATTAGATGTTATGAAATATCCGTATCATGGAATACTAGAAAACCATGTAATTATTTAAAACATTGAGCCAGAAACACATGTCATAGGATGGAAATAGGTCCTAGGTACACAGTTTACAAAAACAAAAAATGATTACATTTTATGCTCAGTTTCTTACCCTTCCCTGCCCTGCTTCCCTCAGTACCTTATCAGTTTCCTCCGGAACAGTTCCTTAATAAATCACCCACACATGAATCTTCATCTCAAGGTCTGACTCTAGGCCAATCAGCCTATGATGGGTTCCCCACAGGGGCGTTATGGTGTGGAAGGAAACGTTCCACACTTCCCTGGGTTACTGAACGAAGCTAGCACAAGATGGCCCTGTTCAATGAAATCCTTCTCGGCAGACAGAGGCAAATGACCCCAAATGTCTGAACGATTACATAGCGCATTACTAGGAAGTAGTTATCCCTGGGAATTAGGGGTTGAAGGAAGGTGAAGGATTTTTACTTTTTCCTCTGCATCCTTCTGTATCATGTAAATTGCATAGAGTGAGCATAAGTTCAAACATTACATAGTAAAAAAAAAGACTAATTACAATGATCATGAGTTCAAGTATTTACAAGTGTAGTTTCTTAAGAAGAGCTTTGTCACTGCTGTTCTGGCAGTGGGAGAGCCTTGGGAATGTTGTGGGTTATTGTGGAATACACAGCCTGCCCAGGGGGTGGATAGGCATCAAGAACTCTAAAAAAATCAATTTCGAGATCCTAGCTTTTGTATATGCTCTTACCTAAAGTTGGTGATACCAACCCCTTCGCAGTCTCTCTTTACAGAATTATACTTCTATTACTTTACTTCTCTCCTGTCCTAAATGTTGCTATAATACATTTCCCCCAGAGCATTAAAATATGTGGGTGCCAAAAAATAATTAGAAATATTAGTATTGTCTTGAAAAAAATCAATGAGTCTAATGAATTAGTAATAAATCCTTTAGCATGACAGGTGGTTTCCAGTTTTTTGTGTGTTCAAGAAAATAGAAGTACCTAATTGAGTTGTCAGCTAATCATTAAAATGTATTCTTGATGATATATGACTATCTTATATTGGCATATAATTCAGGAGTTAAAAGAATGGAGTCTTATACCTTTAACTTTTATTAAAGTTCTATTCCCATCTACTTTATATGAAGGCTTATCAGTGCTTAGATCTAGAAGAGCAAACAGTGGGAAGAGATTGATGTGGAACTCTATCTCTTTGTATAACTAACATTTGTCTAGAAATATAAGTGAATTAGAAAAAAAATCCCTAGTCATATGAACAAGAGAGAGACTTTTTACAAGATTTTATTTATTTATTTGAGAGAGAAAGAGCTCTCACACAAGCAGAGGAGGGGCTGAGGCAGAAGGAGAGAAAGGCAGAGTAGCAGATTCCCTGCTGAGTGCAGAGCCCCCGCAGGGCTCAATCCCATGACCCTGAGATCATGACCAGAGCCAAAATCAGGAGTTGGTCACTCGGGGTGCCTGGGTGGCTCAGTCATTAAGTGTCTGCCTTCAGCTCAGGTCATGGTCCCAGAGTCCAGGGATCGAATCCCACATTGGACTCCCTGCTTGGCAGGTAGCCTCCTTCTCCTTCTCCCATTCCCCCTGCTTGTGTTCCCTCTCTATATGTGTTTTTCTCTGTCAAATAAGTAAATAGAATCTTTTAAAAAAAGAAGGTTACTCAACCAACTGAACCACCCAGACAGTTTGTTAGAAGTGTTTAACAAATTTTTTTTTTCTGTATTGAATTGTGTGCCGACATAATCCAACAACAAAGAATTTTTTTGTACATAAAAGTGAATGAGGGCGCCTGGGTGGCTCAGTGGGTTAAAGCCTCTGCCTTTGGCTCAGATCATGATCCCAAGGTCCTGGGATAGAGGCCCACATCGGGCTCTCTGCTCGGCGAGGAGCCTGCTTCCTGCTCTCTCTCTGCCTGCCTCTCTGCCTACTTGTGATCTCTCTCTGTGTGTCAAATAAATAAATAAAATCTTTTTTAAAAAAGTGAATGATCGTGGGAATTTTAAAAAGTTAATTTTGAGTCTTATAAATATTTTCTCAATGGATAAAGACAGGATATGGTGTGTGATTGGAGTGGAATAAAAATTTAGTTTCCATGAAAAAAAGATACAGTAAAACTTCCTACTGTTAAAAAGGAGCTTGTCAATTTATATTGAAATTGATAATGGTATCAAATAACTCCAAATACTATGCTTTCCTCCAGGATATATTTGTTTCTAAGATTGATGCCACAGTTTTATTTCTAAATGTGTAGCTAATGGTAATTGGTAAATTTTTATAAAAGTAAGCATCATTCTGCCTTCAAGGTAGTGTTCCAGAACATCAGACATTTAGAGTTCCAACCTCTAGGAAGTAAGGCTTGGCTAGGGATATTCTGAAAAGGAGGGAGACTCTCATCAACATCATTTCAGTCAGAGCCAGGAAGGAACAGTCTCTTCTAGGATGTGGGCTCTTTAGTTGACAGGTTTGGGTACCTGGGTGACCATGCCAAGCCTGTCTGAAGCAGCAGGCTGTAGCAGTGAAGAGGCAGGAAATCGTTGAATAGGTTAGAAGGAAATATCTTCAGAGAACATTCTGCTCTGGGAACAAGCAAAGGAGTCTGCTCTCTCTGACCGATGACTCATGACCTTTAGAATCTACTTCTTGGAACTTGGCTGATTTCCACGACATGTTTTGAACCCACTCTTGTTAACTTCTGGGGAGACTGCTACTGGTATTTGGTAGAATGCTGCAATTAGGATTTTTTAAAATGTCTTTTTGTCTCTTGAATTAATTGTAGCAGGAAACGCAAATGGTCATTCCCTCAGGAATCTTCAAATTATCATGCTGGTTCACTCTACCGGGGCAACCAGCACAGGAATTTCTTTCTGATAGCTGTTTCTAAAAATGTTCAGAAATCGAATATAGGGGTGCCTCAGTGATTCAGTCAGTTAAGGCTGCTCCTCTTGGTTTCAGCTCAGGTCATGATCTCAAGGTCCTGGGGTGGAGCCCTGCATTGGGCTCCACGTTCAGTAGGGAGTCTGCTTCTCTGCCTTTCTCTCTCTCTCTCTCTCTCTCTCCCTCTCTCTCTCTCTCTTTCTCTCTCTCTCATAAATAAGTAACTCTTTTAAAATTTCACATATAAAATTTAGGTCCTCACAGTAGCCTCAGTCCCCTCCAGAATCACTAATACTTATTAAGCCCTTACTGTGTACCAGTCCCTATGTCAAGCGCCTTGCATAGAAAATCCTGTTACTCCTCATAGCAAGCTTATATGAAAGTTACCATTCTATCACCATTTTACAGATAAGGAAACTTAGACCCAGAGCCATCAAGTCACTTGCTCTGAGACACACAGCATTAAGAGCCACCTGTCACCTTCCTTGTAAATAACAGATCTGGCTGTGGCAGGTATTTGCCAATGCTGTTAATACTGGGAAGCAGGTCATTCACATTTCTGTTGCAATTTATTATCCACTAGCAGCTCTCAGGATAATTCATTTCATAAACTTATTTTCCAGGATCCATCATGTAGATTGGTACTTAAGAATAATTATTGTGGTTAATGTTTGCATGTTTAAAATGGTAAGCTGAACTTCCTGTTTTGTAATTTTCACTTTCAGGCATGTACTTCTGCAAATCAGTAGAATTTTCCTCTCTCTAGTCCTCATTTTTCCACGAGGGTATGGTCATATTGATACAAACAAAAGAATTGATCAGAGACACCTTAACAATGCCGTTTTTAGATCTTTTTTTTTTTTAATTGCTCAGAAAAGGGCAAATGAGAAGTACTCCCAAATTAGACCCTCAGCTCAGGAAATAAATACAAATTCTCCAAACTCATTTAAATATTGTCATGAAAGAAAGAAGCTAAGAATTAAGTGTGCTAAAGTTAATGAGGGTTATCAAGCATTTGTGCCAACAGCAGTAGGGAGAAAATGCAGGGTCCGCTGCAAACTGATTCTATATTTTGAAGACATCCTATTACAACACAAGCTTTGTAAGGGCCAAGGCTGATGTGTTTTATAGAGTGATGTATCCATAGCCCTCAGGGCAGAGTCTCTTATACATGTCCATGCTCAGTATATACTTGGTGAGTGAATTAATTTCTCTCATGTATTGTGGGACTGGAAAACAATCATCAGAATGGTTGCCAGAAGATGGTGTTAATATCCTTTTGCCATTACTCATGACTGAGTAGTATATAATAGCGATATCCTCTAAACAGTGATGTCTTCTTGCTCCTCACTTTCTGTTGGTATGAGACAGTAAGATAGTCGTGGTATGGTCAGGGGGAGGGAAAACCCAGAGCTTGTATGGAACATCCCTTCCTTTCCAGAATATCTAACTGCAGCACTGCTCACAGCGTGGCCTGCAGGCTGGGCCGGGGCTGTGAACTGTTCATTGCCAGTTCACAAGATTAAGTACAGAAACTGAGGAGTAACCAAATAAAAAAATCTTATAGCAATTTTACTTTGCTATATCAGCTAGGAATTCAATTTTATCGTGATTTACAAAAATATCAGACCTTGGTGAGCTCAGAATTTAGAACAAAAACGCTCTCTTCCTGAGGGTCAGTGTTAAAGATAAGCTTTATTGGAATAGTCTGTGGTTTTGTGACCTGCAGAGCCGGAATATGGTCCATTACAGAAAGTAAGCCACTCTTCATGCCAGGCCATTATCGTCTCTAAGTTTTTATCTCTGTTCCAGTTAGTCAACATACAATGTTACCTTGATTTCAGGTGTACAATATAGTGATTCAGTACCTCCATACATCACCCAGTGCCCATCATGACAGGTGTACTCCTTAACTTCCATCACCTATTTCCCCAACGCCCATACCCTTCCCCTCTGATAACCATCAGTGTGTGTTCTCTATAATTAAGAGTCCGTTTCTTGCTTTGTCTCTTTTTTCCCTTTGCTCATTAGTTTTGTTTCTTCAATTCCAGCCCATTATTGTAGCATAACTCCTTTGAGTACTGAAGTCCTTTAATGTTTAAGAATCCTTCTACTAAGTGCAAGTATCTCTAATGGAAATCTTGTTTACATCCACTAACTATATAGCTTCTTGGCCTTTTGGCTTAGATCAAGTGTATATCCACTAACTATGAACACTTTAGGCATCACTTCCCACCTCGACATAATAAAGGGCCAAGAGAACAAGTCAACTGGTACTGAAGGTGTCCAGGAACAATCTTGAGTAACAGTAATAGTAGCAATCGTGATTTCCAGAAATAGGACCAAATGACCATTCATCCCAGAAATATGGCGACTGCAAAATTAAAACCCCCAGTTCCCAGATATTGCTATGACCCATGATTTCTGTCTAAGCAGTATTTGAACACCTATTATTTTAGTTTGACCTAATGTAAAAATTGATGAGTAGACAAAATTCACGTGGAAGCAGCCCAAGTGTCCATCAATCCATAAATGAATAATACAGATGTGAGATATATCTATATCTATCTATCTATCTATCTATCTATCTATCTATCTATCTATCTATAGATCTAGATATAGATCTATCTATAGATATAGATATATCTCACAATGGAATATTACTCAGCCATAAAAAAGACTGAAATCTTGCCATTTGCAACGACATGAATGGAGCTCGAGAGTATCATGCCAAGGGAAATAAGCCAATCTGAGAAAGACAAACACCATGTGATGTCACTCATATGTGGGATTTTTTTAAAGATTTTATTTATTTATTTGACAGAGAGAAACACAGCAAGAGAGGGAACACAAGCAGGAGGAGTGAGAGAGGGAGAAGCAGGTTTCCCGCCGAGCAGGGAGCCCTATGTGGAGCTCGATCCCAGGTCTCAGGATCATGACCTGAGCCGAAGGCAGTCACTCAACCAACTGAGCCACCCAGGTGCCCCCATATGTGGGATTTAAGAAACAAAGCAAACGGGCAAAGGGAAAAAAGGACAGAAAAATCAAGAAACAGACTCTTAATTATAAAGAACATACTGATGCTTACCAGAGGGGAGGTAGGGGGCCCAAGGAAGTTGAATAGCTAAGCCCAGATTCAGAATATCCACAGGCACAGATATAGAATACGAACAAATTCTGGTCTGTTAGCACAATAATCTGGCATACCTGGCACTGGTTTTGACACATCAATGGCACTCAGAAATAGCAGTTGAATAACTGAATTCTGGTGATTTGTCTATTTTTTTTTTTTGTTATCAGTATGGATTTCCAAAAGCTTCCAAACTACCATTGACACCTAACTAATATATTGATGTCTACCAGGACAAAGGCTCTAGTGATGTGCATTCTGTACCAAAGGGATATAAAAGGCATGTTTTTCAAATTTTCAGGTGCCATGATGTTTGAAGTTAATACATTAAATGATATAATTAAAGTCCAAATATTGAGTTGGAATCAACATATTTTTTTTAGTTATCAGAGTATTATGCTCATTGTGCAGGTTTCATAATAAAACAAAAAATATTTTACATTAAAACATGAAAATCATGTAAAAATGTGAATAACCTAATGACCAGTAAAAGAGGATTGATGAACAAATCATAGCAATCTATATAGTCGAAACTGTGCATCTTATCAAAGATGCAATATACATTCACTGGATAAATACATACATTCACATTGACCCTTCTATCTATATCTATATATATTCTTATGTGGAAACATTTTTATAATACTGTTAAATTAAACCATGAGTTACAAAACAGTATGCTAAATATAATTCAGTTTTGTTGTTTACAATGCATAGACACATACACAATCATATATTTATATCTACAGAATACTGTCTGGATGGTTACAAGCAAAAATGTCTTGAAAAGACACCTGTATCCCCATGTTCAGTGCAGCCAAGATATGGAAAAAAAAAACAGGTGTCCATCAAAAGATAAACGGGCAAAGGGAATGTGGCATACATACACAATGGAACATTACTCAGCAATAAACAATGAAATTTTGCCGCCTGTGAGAACATGGATGGAATTTGAGGATATCCTACTTATTGAAGTAAGTGAAAGAAAAACAAATACCATATGATCTCACTTACATGTGGAATCTAAACAACCACCACCACCAAGTTCATGGGTACAGGAAACAGATCGGTAGTTGCCAGAAATAGGAATTGGGCAAAACAGGTGAAGGTGGTCAAAAAACACAAACTTCCAATTATAAAATAAGTAAGTCATGAGCTTGGTGGTATTGTACCCACAGTACAGTGACAAAAAACAGACAAGTAAGGAAACAGTATTTTTTTAAAGATTTTATTAGAGAGCGTGCAAGCACATGGGGGGGCAAAGGAAGAGGGACCTTAAGCAGACCCCACACTGAGTGCCAAGCCTGACCCAGCTCTTGATCTCTATTCAAGAGTCGGACACTCAACCGACTGAGCCCCCCAGGGGCCCAAGGAAGCATACAGTATTGCTTACGTCATATAATATGTTTAAAACCTAGTTTAAATGAAGTCACTCTCTTTTGCTCCAAAATCTGAATTCTTAGAGCTGCCTTCTCTCAGGCTCTTTTTGTATCACAGACAAAAATTGTATCTGTCTTTCACATAATAATTCTACGATTGTAGGAACACAAAGATCATCTTGTTCTCTTCTTTCATCCTTCAGATGTTCTTTGTGTGACATGAAGGTGTACTGCCCTCTACCCAAGAGATCCACAAGGGCCACGATGTGCAGCAGCAAGAGGCATATTCTCTACCACCGCCCCTGCCTATGATGATCTTCCCTATTCCTTCCTAGAAGTGGCCCCTTTTCTCCTTCTAGTTGTACAGTTTGATCTATCAGTCCTCAGGTCGATTTCTTGAGCTTTCAGAATGATTTGATGATTATCTAGCTGTGTTCTCAGACTGATGCAAGCCTAGGGTCTTCCTACTACACCACGGTCTTCTCTCCTTCCTAGAATAAACATATTTTTTAAAAAATATTTTATTTATTTATTTAGCTATTTATCTATTTATTTACTTATAGAGAAAGAGACAGAGAACCCCCATGAGCAGGGGGAGGGGCAGAGGAAGAGGAAGAGAGAGAAAATTAAGCATGCTTAGCATGGATGCCAACTTGGGGCTCAATCCCACGACTCATGAGATCATGACCTGAGCTGAAATCAAGAGTCAGACATTCAACTGACTAAGCCACCCACATGCCCCAACATTATATTTTGAAAGGATAACTATAAGTTCTGCATGTAGATACTAAAAATTTATTTTTGAAGTTTAGAATGAAAGACTGCATTTCACCTCAAGTCATTTGGAAAAGATACTAGGTTTTAGACAATTACAAGTTCATTTGAAGGCAACAGCATCATCTGTCAGTAAAAAAAAAAAAAAAAACCCATGAAGATGCAATTTTTAGTCTACACGGATAGGTATTTGGGGTCATTATTGTAGAGCCTAATGGTACTGGCAAGACCAGCACCCATACCTTTCATGCATTTCTAGATGTTCCAACTAAAGGTCTTTCACACGTTTGGAAAAAAGTCTCACAGCAAACAGCCAGGATAGCGAATAATGTGGAAATTGCAGATATTTATCTTAAAGCAAACAAACTTAGAGAAACGTGATACTGATCTTCCAAATCTGAAGAAGCTTGTCATATAGAAGAAAGAACAATCAACCTGTGATGTTTCAGCAGTTTCCTAGAACCAGTAGCTAGAAAGTTCCAGGGAGGCAGGTGTTTGCTCAAAGTCAAGGCCTCGCATTTAGACACACATGAAATGGAACCTTTAGTAAAGAATGAGTTCCCCTTGTTGAAAGGGTTCAAGCAGACACTGTGTGGCTATCCCTCAGGGATGTTGCAGAAGTAATTTTTTTTTACATTTGAAGCATAGTCCTGCAGTTTAAGTTCCCAACCAGCTTTAAGTTCGCATCTGGTGCTTTGCATGGCTGGAGGAGGGGACAGGTCTGCGAGGGAAGGCTGCTGCCAGCATCGTTGGAGAAGACTCACTATTGTCACTCAAATGTGAATTAGTTAGGATAATACTGTAGCAGAGGACCAGACCAAAGAGAAGATGACTCAAGTTGATTTTGTGATGGAAACTGAATTACTGCAAGTACTACCAAAATGAGAGTCACAAATTCACTTCAACTAAAGAAAGTCAAACTAGAAATTTCCCCTTTTAATTATTTTGTGTACAAATTCTGTTGTTGTACACCCGCGAGTTTGCCTTGTCATTCCAGGAAGATGTATAGATTTTTTTTCTTTTCGCCTCTTCTGTGAATGTAGCAATCTTTATCCTTTTCTTACTGATAGAAGCAAACATTTGCTTTTAAATTGTAAAGCCATTATTATCCTTCCCCTCATTAATTCTATCTCTGTGGCTGCGACTTGTAAAGTACTGCTTTTCTGTATCTTGAAGTACAAACAAAACTGGTTTTAAACTGTTCCCTGTGATGTTAAGCACAAAGAATAAAATAAATAAGTTCTGTTCACAGTCAGGATTTATCTGCTTCAAAATTTTTCTAAAGCACAAAGCATTATTAATGAAACACTTAACATTAAACTCCAAACAGCCTGATATAAAAACAACCACACTAATCCACCATATAAAGAGAAACATGGGAAATCGTTTTATTGGGAGCAGGGAAGGGATTTATGCGCTTTTAGTGGAGTTTTAAGGGTTCTGGTTTCTCTTATTGTGTCAGAGACAGGAAGAAAAGGGAAGCTGAATGCTCTTTTTAAGTGACTCCCGAGGAGTTTAGAGAACAATGGAGTAGGTCTGGGGATGAGTAAGAGAGTGAATGACTGAGTGTGTGAGAACACATTTCTTATTAAATGTGTGAGCTGAACCGCAGAGATCCAAATGAAGTTCTATAATAAAAACCCGAGACACTGTCTTGGTCGCTACTGGCCCAACCGCGAGAAGTAAGGGGTCTGTGCCAGGATAGAGGGTTGCCAGTGAACTCGGTTAGGAACCACTTAATAATCTTCGTTAGTGGAAAAGAGGGAGAGATCTTTCGAGGCTGTCCCTAGTGGGAATTGAGTTTGCGCCAAAAACCTGCTGAAGAAGAGGAGGCTGCAGTTTGTAAGGATAATCAAGGCTTTGCTGTTCAAAAGAATGTGTATGAGAAGCTGTGTGGGGTGTCTTTGTATACGAGAAGGGATAGAATAACGGATAGGGGTCCTTGGTATGGATGGTGTTAAAAGCACACCAGGATCTTCAAAGATCACATTTTATACCTATCCTTTTTCCCGTTTCATAGGTTTTCATTTATATAGGTGATGCCACTGACTCACTGGTCAGTAAGACGTATTTACAGGGTCTGCATCTTTGGAGATGGACTGGACTGAGCTCAGCGAAATCTCAAACCTTATCCCTCTCCTGGCCAAGTGCAGATATGTATGAGACAATTAGCTTTGGTTTAAAATAGTATTTTTTTCCAAGAAACCTAATTTCTCTGAGACTCACTGACCCCAATAAAAATCAAAGTTAACGCAGGTCCGGGCACCTGGGTGGCTCAGTGGGTTAAAGCCTCTGCCTTCGGCTCAGGTCATGGTCTCAGGGTCCTGGGATCGAGGCCCACATCGGGCTCTCTGCTCAGTGGGGAGCCTGCTTCCTCTCTCTTTCTCTGCCTGCCTCTCTGCCCACTTGTAATCTCTCTCTGTCAAATAAATAAATAAAATCTTTAAAAAAAAAGTTAACACAGGTCCTCCACCTAGAGGGCTCATAGAAATATCACAAATTTCAATAGATAATAGCCTTCTGTGAAAGATAGTCTTTCCAAAAAAAAGTAAACATGCTTCTTACTGAAGAATCAGATATAACTTCATGAAACTGGCAAATTTTTAAGTGTAAGAATCAGCATGATTATTACACCGGGCATCTACCATTTGTCAAGGGTTCCCACTCTTCCCCTTTCTGCAGCCTGCTCTGATGCTTCTAGTTGGGCTTCAGATTGGCCTTTAGGGAGTAGAGGCCAGAGACAGGAGGGAGAGAGGAAGGGAGGGCGACTTAGTGCCCCAGCTCCCTCCCTGCCCCACCGCCTGTTCTTGGCTGCTTTCCTCCGTGGAAGGCTAGAGCTTCTATCACTCTTCCCTCTCCACACTGCCTTGTCTGGTTCTCTGTCCCAGGAGCACTTCCCTCCCCTCAGGCTCCCGGCAGTAACAGCCTTCAGCAGTTATAGCTCTGGGGAGACTCCATACCCTTTGTGGTTCCCTATGCTCTGACTACTCATTTCTAAATGTATTTATTAAACTATCCTCAAACGACCCAGGTTGACAGCTCCATCTTAACACTAAAAGTTTTCAGGGCAAATTCACTAATACATGAGGATCAGGGATATTCCGCAGGAAGATGAAACTTTTATACTTGGGTTTTCCCCATTAGTAACTACTAATGATAGCTAATGTTTATTCAGAGTTTATTCTATGCCAGAAACTGCTCTGAAGAGTAGACACGTGTCAGTCACATAACCTTATCTTTAAACCCGTGAAGACAATACGACCATTATCCTTATAGGCGCAGGAAGGTAAAGTGACTTACGCGTGTAATACTGTGATTTGTAAGAAATATATATTTGGTCTTTGTCTCCATTTCTAGCCCAGAGTTCCTAAAACCCTTGGAATTTACTGAGCAATAAGAGCAAAAAGAAATGGCTTTGGTTATTCATAACAAACCCCTTTCAATCAGATCTGAGTTTATGGTAATGAGGTGACTCTTGGGAAGCACCTTGGAATGGGGGCTGGTTGCCAAGGGAACCAACCATGTGGTTCAAGGATGAGAACTTTCAGTCCCTATCTCTGTGAGCTCTGGGGAAGGGAGAGGAGTTACAGGTTGGATCCATGGCCAATGACCAATGATTTAATCAATCATATCTATGTAACGAAACCTCCATAAACACCCAAAAAGACAGGGTTTAGAGAACTTCCAGGTTGGTGAACATGGGAGATGTAGAGAGAATGTCACACCTGGACAAGGCATGGCAAGCTCTTCCATCTGGCTGTTCCTGAGTTATATTCTTTTATAACATGCTGGTCACTTAGTAAATAAAATGTTTCTCTGAGGTCTATGAGCTGCTCTAGCAAATGAATCAAAACCAAGGAGGGAGTTGTTGGAACCTCCAGTATATAGCCAGTCATCCAGAAGCACAAGTGAGGGCACCTGGGTGATTCAATGGTTTAAACCCTTTCCCTTCGGCTCAGGTCATGTTCCCAGGGTCCTGGGATCAAGGCCTGCATTGGACTCTCTGCTCAGCAGGGAGCCTGCTTCCTCCTCTCTCTCTGCCTGCCTCTCTGCCTACTTGTGATCTCTCTCTCTGTGAAATAAATAAATAAAATATTTTTTAAAAAAAGCAGCACAAGTGAAAACCTGAGTTTGGGATTGGCAGCTGAAGTTAAGGTTGGGGGGAGTCTTGTAGGACTGAACCCTTAACCTGTGGGATCTGATGCTATCTCCAGGTAGATTGTGTCAGAATTGAGTTGAGTTGTAGTATGCCCAGCTGGTCTTGGAGAACTGCTTGGTATGGGGGAAAAAACATGTTGGAATTGACACCAGAATTATACTCAGTATCACACAACTAGCAAGTGGCAGGGTTGGGATGTTGAAGCAAAGAGGTCTGACTGCTGAGCCCATGTTGGTAGAGAGCAAGATCGCCCTGATATACAAGAATGCTGCAAGTGTAATTCGTGGGAAAATGTATGTAATGCAATGGGAAATTACATTGATCAAGACTTCCAGCATGTACAAAGTTGCTAAGTGTTAAAATTAGATATTTTGGCTTCAATTGTAGCACAGAAGTTTCAGAAGATAAAATGTTATGCCAAAGAGAAATGGTGCTTTCAAAAAGGTAGATTGGGGAGGAAATTAGTGATTTTTGAGCCCCTGCTCTATACCTAAACATTTACATCCAAACATATGTACTTACAGGGGCACCTGGGTGGCATGGTCATTTGAGCATCCAACTCTTGGTTTCAGCTGAGGTCATGATCTCAGGGTCGTGGGATCAAGTTCCACGTGAGGCTCCCCACTCAACGTAGAGTCTGCTTGGGATTCTCTCTCTCTCTCTCTCCCTCTGCCCCTCCTCCACTCACACACCGCACTCTCTCTAAGAAACACACACACACATGGTGGCACCTGGGTGGCTCAGTTGGTTAAGCGGCTGCTTTCGGCTCAGGTCATGATCCCAGAGTCCCGGGATCGAGCCCCACATCGGGCTCCCTGCTCGGCGGGAAGCCTGCTTCTACCTCTCTCACTCCCTCTGCTTGTGTTCCCTCCCTGGCTGTGTTTCTCTCTGTCAAATAAATAAAATATTTAAAAAAAAAAAGAAAAAAAGAAACACACACACATATATATATTATAAAATATAATCCTTATAGCAAAACTGTGTGACAGTTGCCACTGTCCATTTTATAATTTCGATTGTGCTCACACCACCAAAGGTCCCTGGCATACTTGGTTAAAATGTGGTGCCCACCTCAGTGTCAGGGGTGCTGGCATTACCAGTGCAGGACAACTGGGAGATTAGCGACATTCCCAAGACCCATGCGAAGCCCCCAATTCTGAAGCCATCACAACACACAGTCCCGTATAGAGAATGAGATGATGATGACACAGATAGTGGTGACAAAAAACAAGCCACCTGCCAACTTTTCCAGTATTTCCAGTTGGTTTGGTCAAATCTCATGGCCCTTTCAGTTACTCCAAAACACCTCTTCCATGTGAGGTGAAAATCAAGTCAGGCTCCTTCATTTTCACAAAATGTTAACTTTGCTAACACAGTTGGTGTCTTCACTGAGCAACTAATTTTACAAACACTTCTTACAGAGTCCACTTTAAACCGACAACCATCCATTCCACCTTAAATGTAGTTCACGCAGCTGATCATTGAAAAACCTCAGACTAAGGAGCATTAGTGATGTGTTGCATTTCTTTGTTTTCTTTTAATAGATGAATGCCCACCCAGTTTTCTTATTGGAATGTCTCGGGCACCAGACCAGAGTGGAAGAGGAATCAAATGTCTTCCCATCTTCAGTCTAGGTTGTTCTGTCTAATGAACCAAAGCATGGGTAAGAGATTTTTTTTTTCTTTCTCCAGCTTATAAGCCATAGCGTTGTGAGAAATTCCTCCCAGATTTTGTTAGTAACCTCTTTTTGTCTTTATTCTAAGCTCTTTTTTAATTATTATGGGTAAATATTCATGAGAATATTTTTGTGAGACGTTGAGGGGATCTACAATCAGAGATACTCTTTATATTCCTTTACGTTTCTATCTTTTAAATTATAAGTCTAAGTGAAGAAGGTTCAGGAATAAGGAGAAAATGGACACCAAGCAAGACATCATGTTATATGATGATACCTAAATTTTGTCAGCTTTTTGTTTCCTTTCTCCTACAATATGGAAAAATTTGCCCATTTCTAGAGACTTCTAGATTGTCTAGAGCTATCTTATGTGGGTACTGCATTCTTAACCAGTTATAGAGCTAAAAATTGTTATTTTTATTTACATTCTTTTAGCGCCTCAAACTCTCTTCTAACAAGTTAGCATGTAATTACCTTGTAATATATCAACTCAGCTCTGTGACTAGCTACAGTTTGTTGAGCCCAACACAAAATGCAACTATGAGACTTCTTGTTCCTAACTTGCATCAGTTTCAAAATGGCAACCGTAGAGCGTAAACCAAACCCTTCTAAACATGGGCCCTGCCTTATGCTGCTGCATGGGCCCCGTGCCTATGAGGCCAGCCCTGCTCAGTTTCCAAGATATAGTTTCTGTACATTAAAATATTTTACTGTTGCATTCTTTCTTGGATTATTTTTAAGCAAGAGCCTGTATAACAAATGGCCAGGGGAAACTTCCTGCCACATGGAAGGCATTAATTTGCACATTCACTTCCTTTTATTTAAAAAAAAATAGCAAGAAACCTTAAAACTTTTTTTCCCTGGTAATAAGGTTAGGAAAAAGTGTCTCTTTCCAAACAGAGGCATTTACTTTGCTTCATTTTCTGTTCCTACATTTCCATATACTGATGGATCAGCCTTTCCCTTCAAATACTGCTCTGGACCCTGCAATAGACCAGGACAAATCCCTGCCTTCCTGCAGTTTACACACCATGGGTGGAGTTAGGATCCATTTTCTAACCTTTGTAAGGAAACTGGCAGTTCTTCTGAAGGCTGACAGTGTTTCTGGCCTTTCCCCCCACCACACGTTACCTGCCCTTGCATGGTCTCTTAAAGAAGCAAATATTTGGATTTTATTCCAGTGCACACTAGGAGCAAAGTAGGGGAACCACGTTCTAACATACAACCCCCCTGCACTTCACAGAGTTTGTTTTTCATTCCAAAGCAAATTTCTGTATAATTTACGTGAACCATTTAGACATGAGGACTCTCTTTCCACCTAACTCATTAACTGATAAATCATTGGTATTTTGTGGCAAATTTTAGACTTTCCTTAGTCACCTTCTTTTTTTTAATATTTTATTTATTTGACAGAGAGAAACACAGCCAGAGAGGGAACACAAGCAGGGGGAGCTACAGAGGGCAAAGCAGGATATGGGACTCGATCCCGGATCTCCGGGATCATGACCTGAGCCGAAGGCAGTTGCTTAACCAACTGAGCCACCCAGGCGCCCCCCTTAGTCACCTTCTGTCATGATCAGGCATCAGTGTTATGTCTAGTCTCTGATAAAAAAAAGGGGAAGGGGTGCCTGGGTGGCTCAGTGGGTTAAAGCCTCTGCCTTCGGCTCAGGTCATGATCTCAGGGTCCTGGGATCAAGGCCTGCGTCGGGCTCTCTGTTCAGCAGGGAGCCTGCTTCCTCCTCTCTCTCTGCCAAATAAATAACTTGTGATCTCTCTCTCTCTCTGTCAAATAAATAAATAAAATCTTTTTGTAAAAAAGGGGAGGAAGAGAGAAAAACAAAAGAAAACAAAAATCTGAACAAATCCCTTTCATTGACTGTGAACGCTAACTGGCAAAAAGAGGAAATACAGTCCCAGCTGGTACTCTAAGCTCTCAAAATCCCATATCCAAGCAAATACACCTGAAGTCCCCTGAGCTGGCTAGTGAATAAAATCGTATTTATTAACAAAACAGCAGCACATAGTTGTTGGGAACTTGGAACTTTGACTCAGTCATTCTTTCACTCTGATTCTGAATTAGAATCCCCAAACTTCCCCCAAATAGTGGCCCAGAGGGATGAGGCTGAGCACAGAGGATTTTCAGGGCAGCGGAACCATCCTGTGTGATATGATGGTAGGTATGTGTCACTATACATTTGTTCCAATTCATAAAATCTACAACACCAAGAGTGAACCCTAAGGCACACGGTGGACTTGGGGTGCTAGTGATGAGTCACTGTAGCTTCATCAGCTGTAACAAATGTGCCGCTCTGCTGGGGGATGGGGGTGATGGGGTGGCCGTGCCTTTGGGGCGACGGCGTAAGTGGGCACAGTTGTGCTCAGTACAGCTGTGGACCTAAAACTCCTCTTAAAAAAATACAGCCTATTAAAAAGGAAAAACCAGGCCCACATAACCCTCGCAATCCATTATATCCTTAGCCAAAACACCACTCTCATCTTTACTTGGCCTTGCAATAAAACACAGTTTGAAGTGCAACACTTTGAAATGTAAAGTATCTCTTAATGGCTTGAAATATCTCAAAAGATTAAAAAAATACTGAGTCAGTACAGAATGATAGGGCAGTGAATAGCCGGTGAGTGTTCTCTACTGCAGACATTGTAAAAGTACAAATTATTGAGATAGCTCCTTAAATTACCACGACCACCATAAAATCTTGAGGAATGGAGATAAGTGGGAATTGAGCGAGCTTTTCCAAACAGCCTCACTGGGTCACTGCTTGTCTTAGCTCAGGCCACCAGAACAAAATACCACAGACTGGGGTATGTTAAATAGCAGATGTTTCTTTTTCTCAGTTCTCGAGGTCGGGAAATCCAAGGTCGAGGTGTTGGTGAGGTAGGTTCTCCAATTTCTTTTCTTGGCTTGCAGGAAGCAGCCACGGCACTGGGTGCTCACGTGACCTCTTCTCTGTGCAAAGAGAGTACCAACTCTCTAATGTCTCTTCTTCTAAGGGCACTAATCCCCTCATGACCCCTACTCTCAAACTTCATCTAAACGCTTTTACCTCTCAAAGGTCCGAAGTTCTAAGTACCATCATCCTGGGGGTAAGAATTTCAGTGTATGAATTTTGGGGTGGTGGAGGGGCACACAGGCAGCATTGTTCAAAGTGTGGTCTCTTGGCCCTATACCTAGAAGATAAAGCAGGGAACTCCGTTTGTAAAGCACTTAATATATTCTGGCCCCGGGTTAAGGTTTCCAACATACTATTTCATTTAATAGAGCAAGCCGAATTGGGAGGCTGAGAGAGATGAGATCACTTTCTCCAAGTTACAAAACTAGTAAACTTTGCACATTTCAACCCTGTCCCATTGGACCGCGGTGCTATAGTCATCTTGCTGGTCCATGGGGCCTATCTTAAATTTCAGTACTTGCCGTTAGCTTATGTAAGAGTGATTAGCCCCACAGGAAACAGGCCCATGCCTCCAAGACCACATGAAACCAATTTGAATCAGAAAGTCAATGTTTTTTATATCCTAGAGGGAGCTACAGTTGGTCAAAGAGCATAGATCTGTGTTCGCCCTTTAATCCGTGAATGAGTTGAACAAATTGATTTCTTTCATGGCTTAGTTAACGCAAAGTCAGACAGAGGGATTTGGATGGTGTGCGCTGGTGGTTCAGGACTGGCCGTTGTCTTGCACTCTTCTTGGCCATGTGGTTTTTCATGTCCCTTCACATCAGTATCATCTAGCTTAGGACGTAAGGGCTCTGTCAATCGAAATTACTGCCTATAGCCAACTATTGTAACAAAGCCAAAGAGGAATTAAAAGAAGAAGCCCACTAACTGCTCTTTACCCGGCAACATCCCGAGGGACACCTTCAAATTCTTAGATGCTAAGCCAGGAGAAACTACAGATGTTCTTCCTTGGGTTTAGAACCCAGCAGATGCAGCCTCCAAGATTCTTACCCCTCTCCCATGCGGATCTGGTACATGGCACTACATCGCAGCTCCTCCCTCCTTCACCCCACTCAAGCATCCCCCATTTAGTGCTACAGGGGTTAATAATTGTTTTCTGTAAAGGGTCAGATAGTAAAAGCTTCCACCTCTGCAGGCTATATCATCTCTGCGGCAACTACTCACATCTGTGGTTGTCATATGAAAGCAGCCACCGACGGTGTACAAGCGGACGAGTGTGGCTATGTTCCAGGAACTTGCTTTCTTTTGAAAAAGGCAGCAGCCCATATTTGGTCTGCTAGCGGTAGGGTTCTCACTCCCGCACAAGTAAATAATGTACACTTTCTTGACATTTGTATGATGGAGAAGAGTGTTCATTTATACCACATGCTTCACCAAAGAACTCACTTAAAATTCCCAATGAAAATCTCATTGTTTTACCTGAAAGCCTCTTTTCACCTCCTGTAGCCACCCCCCACCCCCGCCCGTCACTTTTCTCTCTCCCTATCTACCGCAGAGACCCAAATACTCTTCAGAGCATTTCAGTTCTTCCTTAAAACTTGCAAGCTCCATTGAACAGTTAACAATACCCACTGCCCTTTAAAAGTGGGTTAAGTGAGTACTATTGTTAGTGGATTGTGTCCCTCGAAAGTCTTGCTCTCTACCCCAAGATTGCATTAAAAATGCAACGTCCGGGGCACCTGGGTGGCTCAGTGTGTTAAAGCCTCTGCCTTCGGTTCAGGTCATGGTCTTGGGGTCCTGGGATCGAGGTCCGCATCGGGATCTCTGCTCGGCAGGGAGTCTGCTTCCTCCTCTCTCTCTGCCTGCCTTTCTGTCTGCCTACTTGTGATCTCTCTGTTAAAAAAAATGAATAAAATCTTTAAAAAAAATGCAACGTCGGATAATGGCCTGAAAAAGGCCTCTGTATCATTAATCTTCAGGGAATCACACATATAAAACTCAATCACATACCACTGCACACGCACTAGAATGACTGAAATAAAAAAAGCTTGACAACACCGAATGTTAGTGAGGACATTGCTTAGGGGAATGTAAATTTCTACAGCCACTTTGGAAAACTGTTTGACAGTCCTTTGATAAACATATATCTACCCTCTGACCCAGCCATTGTACCCTTTTTATTTATCCAAGAGAATTGAGACTTTATACCCACATAAACACCTGTAAAGCCTGTGCCTAGCACCTTTGTTCACAATAGCCCAGACCTGGAAACATGCCAGATGTTTCTCCACAGAAAAATGAAGGAACTGTGATACATTCATATCATACGATACTCATCAGCTCTAAAAAGAAAAGGTCGGGGGAATGAACTACTGCTATGGACCGAATGTGTGTGCCCCCCCCAAAAAAAGTTATCTGTTGAAGCTTTAATTCTCTATGTGGTAGTGAGGCCTTTGGCAGGTGATTGCGTCATGGTAGGGAAGCACTCATAAATGGAGTTAGTGTACGCAGAACAAGAAACTTGAGAGAGATTTTCTTTCTTAGCCAAGGATATGGCAAGAAGTCAATCAAGCTGAATACTGGGAAGAGGCTCTCACCAGACACTGAATCTGATCTTGATCTTGATCTTGGACTTCCCAGATTCTAAATCTATCAAAGAAAGTATTTGCTGTTTAAGCCACCCAATCTATGTGTTTTTTGTTTGTTGTTAGAGTCCCCAAACTAAAACAACTACTGATACACACAACAACATGAATGATTGTAAAAAATGTTAGGCACTTAGTAGAAAGCTAGATGCAAAAACCAGTACATACTGTATGACTCCTTTCTGTGAAATTCTAAATAGACAAATTGTCTAGAAAAACAAATGAGGTGCGTGGTTGGTTCTTAAGTGGGATATGAGGATTGACAAAGAAGGAACATGAGGGATCTTTTGGGGCTCATGGAAATATTGTGCATCTTTTTTTTTAAGATTTTATTTATTTGACAGAGAGAAACACAGCTAGAGAGGGAACACAAGCAGAGGGACTGAGAGAGGGAGAAGCAGGCTTCCTGCCGAGCAGGGAGCCCAATGTGGGGTTCGATCCTGGATCTCCAGGATCATGACCTGAGCCGAAGGCAGTCACTTAACCAACCGAGCCACCCAGGCGCCCCAATATTGTGCATCTTGATATACATTTGTTAAACTTATTAAACAGTATACTTAAGATCTAAAAGTTTCATTGAACATAAATTGTACCTCAGCACAAAAATATTAAAAATACGAAGCATGAGAGACTGTGGACACTGAGAAACACACTGAGGGTTTTGGAAGGGAGGAGGGTGGCGGGATGGGTGAGCCTGGTGGTGGGTATTAAGGAGGGCACGTATTGCATGGAGTGCTGGGTGTGGTGCATAAACAATGAATCTTGGAATACTGAAAAAATAAAATAAAATAAATTATTTTTAAAAGTATTATATTTACCTGACATTTTTAAAGTCCCAAGACAACCACTGGAATTCCAGCCATTACATCTGCATTCCAGATAGTGAAAAGGAGAATGAATGGAAAAATAAAAGAACAAAGGACACATGCTGGCTACCTGTTTATTCTTACAGAGACTAAAAGTCTTTGGACAGACACCTTTCGGAGAGAATACAATCTGTGTTTGTAGTAACAAGAACAAGGCGAGAATGGATATTGGCACAGAAAAGTGTGTGTATACACATACAATGTCTTACATAATTTCAGGGGATTCACAGGCCTTCACTGGATCCCATTTTATCTGAATTCTTTAGTTAAAAAAAAAAACACTGGTCTAGGGAGTTTTAGCAACTAGTTACCATTTTTTTAAAGATTTATTCATTTCTTTGAGAGAGAGAGAGTGCGCGCACATGTGTGCACACGAGCAAGCAAGCCAGGGAGGGACCGAGGGAGGGGGGCTCGATCACCCAAACCTGAGCTCATGAGCTGAGTTGAAACCAAGAGTCACATGCTTAATCAACTGAGCCACCCAGGTGCGCCAAGTAACTAGTTATTATTAAGCTCAGTTAATGAAAGTATGTGAATGGCAGATTTACACAGCAGTGAGCATTCATGAGAGGCAAGATTGCTTAAAATATGGTATGCTCAGCCACCTGGAATGAATTTTGTCGCCCAGGTCTCCCAAAGACTGCAATTCATGAAATAGCCTATTCCGATTGAGCATTGTTTAATTCTGCTGCCTTCTGAACGGTACAGTATGCGAATATAAGAAGATAAGCCACTTCACCTAAGTGTACATTTTACTTACACACTTGATTTGATGACATTAGTTTGCAGGTGTCTCTACTTCAATTAATTGCATATTGGTGAAATCGATAATTTAAACTCGGTACAAAACTGAAGTATTCAAATGATAGTCTCTTCAATAAAATTATTCCACAGAAATTGGAGTGCTGACAAAACGTTGTCCTTTATTTTTTAAATAATAACTTCAAGTATGTTCAAGATTAGATAACACAGAAAATGTCAACAAGATATGACAAATATGAAATGAAAATAATGACATGAAAACTTTGTATCTCTAATTTTTCCTCCGTAGCTACACCAACTGTTTCTCCCTATCAAGTTGCTTTACAGACACCATGTGTCCTGCCTGGTTCTTTTCAGCCTGACTGGAAGAACAAAAGAAAGTACCTTGAAAAAGGCCTCATAGGGGTGCCTGGGTGGCTCAGTTGGTTAAGCGACTGCCTTTGGCTCAGGTCATGATCCCGGAGACCCGGGATGGAGTCCACATCGGGCTTCCTGCTCAGCGGGAAGCCTGCTTCTCCCTCTCTCACTCCCCCTGCTTGTGTTCTCTCACTGGCTGTGTTTCTCTCTGTCAAATAAATAAATAAAATCTTAAAAAAAAAAAAGAAAAAGCCCTCATAGATACACAGTATTTTTGCTGACCAGTAAGTTCAAAGCTGATATGTAAAAACACGCTGACTTCCTTTTATTGTAATAGCGAAGAGAGAATGAAGATGATTCAATTTAACGGAGGGGGAATACACAACTCATTCTACACAGTATATTGGAAGACTGACTTAAATGACTTTTTCTTATAAATCAATCTCTTGCCCGAGTAAATATTGAAAAATAAATGCCGATGGCCATTCACTAAACCCAGAATATGGAAAACATCATTTTCTCATGAGTCATTCCCTGACACAGCACCGCATTGCTAAGTGGACCCTTCCTGTCCCATCACAACACACCGAGTTCTGTTTGTTGTGTACATCGCCAGTGGGGGGGCCTGCGCATAGAACGGTTCTGTGCTCTGCTGAACACTGGTTCCCTCAGGGCCGAATCCCTGGAACTTACGAATGCTACTTCAATGGCGAAGGGAATTTTGCACATTTTATTTAATCAAGGATCGAGATGGGGAGGTGAGCCTGGATTATCCAGGTGCATCCAATGAAGTCAAAATAGTCCTTTGAGAGAAAAGGTGATGTGAAGATCCAATCAGAGAGAGATTTGAAGACCGGACAAGAGTCCATGGGCCAGACGAGGCAGTGCATTCTGACAGGCTCCAGAAGCTGAAAGAGGCGAGGAATGGATTCTTTGCTAGGACCTCCAGAGGGAAACAGGCCGGCTGAATCTCTGACTTCAGCCCAGTGAAACTGATTGTGGACCTCGGGCCTGGAGAACTGTGAGAGAATGGACTGGTGTTATTTAAAGCCACTACATGTTGTGATAATTTGTTACAAAGGCAGGAGGATACTGATATACTGCTCGGGAAGGATAGTGCTATTAAAACACACCCACAGTGAAGAAAATGAGATATGAAGAAAGGAGAGAAAAGAAGCAAATGTACAACACTAGCAGATCCCAGAGAAGTGTGGCCTCTGGCCACGACTGGAAGCCCACGGACCATTTCTCCTCTATTATCCTGGCTCATATGAACCATCGGAACGTATTTCACTGAGTATTATCCCCAAAGTTTGTTCCTCTGTTTAAAAAGAAGCAAAATCATAGCGTTCCATGTTGCATGCATTTCAAAGGGCTTGAGTATTTGCTCCAAACAAAGCGATGATTTAATCAAATATTTTCAGGCCCTAGTCTGTTTCCATAAGGAGGCTTTTGTATTCCAAATTGAACTCCTTTGCCCCTGTAGGTAGGGGAAATATAGAGCAGCTATCGCGAATGGATTCTGCATGAAAACTTCCTGGAGAGCAACTATAAACCCAGGAGTGGCTGGCATTAATGAGATCATTGCACGGTTGTGAAGGAGCCCAGCCTCTGCCTGAAGACTTCATAATCCTGCTGGGCTTCTTTGTAGTGGACATGTGATATGCTCACCCAGGCTTCATAAGAATTCCTCTTTTGCTAGCGAAATTGAAATTCAAAAGGAATTTACCAGAAACATCTTATGTGGGGTTGTACAGTTGACCCCTTGAACAACATGGGCCCAGGTACACACGAATTTTTACAAATCAGTACATTGAGAAAATAAAATAAAATTTAAAATCAGAAGGAAAGTACATTGGAAAAATCTTTGGAGAGTCACAACAAATTGAAAACACTTGCAGATGAAGCAATAGTCTGGCAATATATAAAGAAAAAGAAGGTCTCTCACAGATGCATAAAATAAATACAGATACTGGTCTATTTTATCTTTTACCACCATAAAGTTAAAATGTATCAAAATGTGCACACACACCATACACGGTGCTGTTTACAGTCAGGAGAAATGTAAACAAACATAAAGGCACAGCATTAAATCATAACTGCATAAAATTAAACTGTAGTAGGAGCACTTGGGTGTCTCAGTTGTTAAAGTGTCTGCCTTTGGCTCGGGTCATGATCCAAGGGTCCAGGGATGGAGCCCCACACTGGCTCCCTGCTCGGCGGGAAGCCTGATTCTCCCTCTCTCACTCCCCCTGCTTTGTTCCCTCTCTCCCTGTCTCTTTCTCTCTCTGTCAAAGAAATAAATACAATCTTTTAAAAAAATTAACTGTAGTACGTGGTGTACTACTGTAGTAATTTCATCACCATCTCCTGTTACTATTGTGGTGAGCTCAGGTGTTGCAAGTATCTGCTTAAAATAGTGTGATGCTGGTGGTCTCTGTGTGAGCAGTTTGTCTCTACAGCAAATTGTCTCTCCCAGGGAAAAAGTGATCTCTCACGAGGCTTGTGTATTTTTCATCATGTTGAGTACAATACCCTGAACCTTGACTAACACCGGGGGGCCCTTACAAAGTGCCACTAGTGATGCTCCAAGTGCTCCCAAGAAGCAGAGCAAAGTCCTAACAGTACAAGAAAAGGTGGAGTTGCTTGGTATGGACCACAGATGGGGCTCTGCAGCTGCAGGCGCCTCACCCACTCAAGATAAATGAATCCGACATTAAGGAACATTGCAAAAAAAAAAAAAGGAAAGGAAAGGAAATTCATGATGCCATCACAGAAGCTCTGCCAGCAGGCATGAAAACCTTGCACTTTTTGCAAAATACCTTTCTCTCTTGTGTTGAAAGTGCAGCTAGCTTTGCAGATGTAGGACTGTTGTAAGAAAAACATCTAGGGTACTACACGCAAACAATGAATCATGGAACACTACATCAAGAGCTAATGCTGTACTGTATGATGAGTAACATTACATAATAAAAATTATTTAAAAAGAGAAAAGCATATCTCTGGACTCTAATATGATTGGAGAAAAAGTGAAGTCATTATATGATCATTTAAAGCAAAGGGACAGTGAAGGAAGCTGGAGAATTTAATACCAGCAAAGGATGGTTTGATAATTTTAGAAAGTAGTCTGACCTAAAAAATATCAGGATAACAGGAGAAGTAGCTTCTGTCAACCAACAGAGAGTAGAAAGTTTCCAGATGCCATTAAGAAAATCAGGGTGGGGGGAGTGGAGGTACCCGGGTGGCTCAGTCAATTAAGTGTCTGACTCTTGATTTCAGTTCAGGTTATGATCTTGGGGTTGTGGGATTGAGCCCTGTGATGGGCTCTGTGCTGAGCTTGGAGCCTCCTTTCTCTCTCTCTCTCTCTCTCTCTCTCTCTCTCTCTCTCT
>PITA01000704.1:0-94733 GCA_004023965.1 Spilogale gracilis | reverse complement strand
GGCTAACTACTGTTTTGTGCAAATGCAGACAGGTTGATGGCCAGGACTGCCCTTATCTATAAACCTGCCAACCCCCAAGCCTTGAAGGGAAGAGACAAACCCCAGCTGCCAGTCCTTAGGTTCTATAGGAAGCCTGGACAATGAGAAGACTTTTTCTGGATTGGTTCCATCGATGCTTGTCCTTGCACTCAGGAAGTACCCTGCCAGTAAGGTGCTGCCTTTTAAAGTTCTTTTGACCTTGGCCAGTGCCCCTGGCCACCTAGAATCCCATGAGTTCAACACCAAAGGCATCGAAGCGATCTACTTGCCTCCAAACACAATGTCCCTAATTCAGGGGCGCCTGGGTGGCTCAGTTGGTTAAGCGACTGCCTTTGGCTCAGGTCATGATCCTGGAGACCCAGGATCGAGCCCCACATCAGGCTCCCTGCTCAGCGAGAAGCCTGTTTCTCCCTCTCTCACTCCCCCTGCTTGTGTTCCCTCTCTGGCTGTGTTTCTCTCTGTCAAATAAATAAATAAAATCTTTAAACAAATTTGTGAGATTTCATCCTTTCTGGTGGCTGAGTAATGTTCCATTGTGTATATATACCATATATTCTTTATCCATTCATCTGTCTATGGACATCTTGGCTCTTTCCACAGTTTGTGTATTGTGGACGTTGCTGCTATGAACATCAGAGTGCAGGTGCCCCTTCGGATCACTGCTGGGTATTTACCACAAAGATACAAATGTAATGCCATGTATTTGTATAAAGTTCCACTAAGTGTGCCTGCCTCTCCTGCCTCTCCTTTCACTTCAACTTCTTCCTCTGCCACCCCTTAGATGGCAGGACCAACCCCTCCTCTTTCTCCTCCTCCTCCTCCTCCACCCGTTCAATGTGAAGAGACAAGGATGAAGACCTCTCTGATGGTCCACTTCCACTTAAAGAATGGTACATAATTATGATGCAATACAGTTAATAGGCTTGTATAGGTGTGTTGAGTGTCTTCATATGAAAGTCTCACAACTGTACAGCAAGAAATGTATGGGCCATTTTGTGTCTTCACTATTATCATTGTCTAAGTGTAGAAAATCGTGTGTAAGTTATTCATGGAAGTGGTTAGCCTACCCTTCCATAGGCATAAGGTGAGTGATATTTAATATAAAATTAATAACATGCCAGGTTCTTTTAATTTTATTTTTTCAATGCTCCAAGATTCATTGTTTATGCCCCACACCCAGTGCCCCATGCGATTCATGCCCTCCTTAATACCCACCGCCAGATACACCCATCCCCCCACCCCCTCCCCTACAAGACCCTCAGTTTGTTTCTGAGTCCAAAGTCTCTCATGTTTCATCTCCCTCCCTGATTTACTCCACTTCCCATTTCCTTTCCTTCTCCTACTGCCCTCCATATTACCCCTTATGCTCCACAAGTAAGTGAAACCATATGATAATTGACTTTCTCTGCTTGGCTCATTTCACTTAGCATAATCTCCTCCAATCCAGTCCATGTTGCTATAAAAGTTGGGTATTCATCCTTTCTGATGGAGGCATAATATTCCATTGTATATTTGGACCATATCTTCTTTATCAATTCATTTGTTGAAGGGCACCTTGACTCTTTCCACAGTTTGGCGATTATGGCCATTGCTGCGAGGAATATTGGGGTACATATGGCCCTTCTTTTCACTACATCTGTATCTTTGGGGTAAATACCCAGTAGTGCAATTGCAGGGTCATAGGGTAGTTCTATTTTTAATTTTTTAAGGAATCTCCACACTGTTTTCCAAAGTGGCGGCACCAACTTGCATTCCCACCAACAGTGTAAGAGAGTTCCCCTTTCTCCGCAGCCTCTCCAACACTCGTGGTTTCCTGTCCTATTAATTTTGGCCATTCTGACTGGTTTTAGGTGGTGTCTCAATGTGGTTTGGGTTTGAATTTCCCTGATAGCTAATGATGACGAACATTTTGTCATGTGTCTGTTAGCCATTTCTATGTCTTCTATGGAGAAGTGCCTCTTCATGTCTCCTGCACATTTTTTGATGCGATGATTTTTATTTTGGTTGTTGAGTTTGAGGAGTTCTTTATAGATCTTGGATATCAGCCCTTTGTCTGTAGTGTCATTTGCAAATATCCTCTCCCATTCTGTGGGTTGCCTGTTTGTTTTTTTGACTGTTTCCTTTGCTGTGCAGAGCTTTTTATTTTGATGAAGTCCCAAAAGTTCATTTTCACTTTTGTCTCCTTTACCTTTGGAGATGTGTCTTGAAATAAGTTGCTGTGGCCGATGTCAAAGAGGTTACTGCCTATGTTCTCTTCTAGGATTTTGATAGATTCCTGCCTCACCTTGAGGTCCTTCATCCATTTTGACTTTATCTTTGTGTGTGGCATAAGAGAATGGTCTAGTTTCATTCTTCCATATGTAGCTGTCCAATTTCCCCAGCACCATTTATTGAAGAGACTGTCGTTTTCCACTGGGTATTTTTTCCTGCTTTGTTGAAGATTATTTGACCATAGAGTTGTGGGTCCATATCTGGACTCTCTACTCTGTTCCATTGGTCTTTGTGTCTATTTTGCGCCTGTACAATGCTATCTTGGTGACCACAGCTTTGTCACAAAGCTTGAAATCAGGTAATGTGATGCCCCCAGCTTTGTTTTTCTTTTTCAACATTTCCTTAGCAATTCGGGGTCTTTTCTGGTTCCATATAAATTTTAGGATTGTTTGTTCCAGCACTTTGAAAAATGCTGGTGGAATTTTGATCGGGATGGCATTGAAAGTATAGATTGCTCTGGGCAGTATAGACATTTTAACAATGTTTGTTCTTCCCATCCATGAGCATGGAATGCTCTTCTATCTTTTTGTTTCTTCTTCAGTTTCTTTCATGAGTGTTCTGTAGTTCCTCGAGTACAGATCCTTAACTTCTTTGGTTAGGTTTATTCCTAGGTATCTTATGGTTTTTGGTAGTGTAGTAAACCAAATGGATTCTCTGATTTCCCTTTCTACGTTTTCATTGTTAGTGCATAAGAACACCACTGATATCTGTGCATTGATCTTCTATCCTGCCACATTATTGAATTGCTGTATGAGTTCTAGTATTTTGGGGATGGAGTCTTTTGGGTATTCCATATAAAGTATCATGTCTTCAGTGAAGAGAGAGAGACTGACTTCTTCTTGCCAACCTGAATACCTTTTATTTCTTGTTGTTGTCTGATTGCTGTTGCTAGGCTTCTAACACTATGACGAACAGTAGTGGTGAGAGTGGGGCATCGCTGTCTTGTTCCTGATCTCAATGGGAAGGCTGTCAGTTTTTCCCCATTGAGAATGATATTCTCTGTGGGTTTTTTGTGGATAAATTTTATGAGATTGAGGAATGTTCCCTCTAACCCTATGCTTGGAAGTTTTAATCAGGAATGGGTGCTGTATTTGTCAAATTCTTTTTCTGCATCAATTGAGAGGACCATAGGGTTCTCTTTTCTCTTACTGATTTGTTCTATCACATTGACTGATTTGTGAATGTTGAAGCACCCTTGCATCCCACGGATAAATCCCACCTGGTTGTGGTGGATAATCTTTTTAATGTGCTGTTGGATCCTATTAGCTAGGATCTTGTTAAGAATCTTGGCATCCATATTCATAAGGGATATTGGTCTGAAATTCTCCTTTTTGATGGGGTCTTTGTCTCTTTTGCAGATTAAAGTAATACTGGCTTCATAGAAAAATTCTGGAAGTTTTCCTTCTGTTTCTATTTTTTGAAACAGCTGCAGGAGAATAGGTATTATTTCTTCTTTGAATGTTTTGTAGAATTCCCCTGGGAATCCATCATGTCCCGGGCTCTTGTATTTTGGAAGGTTTTTGTACACTGCTTCAATCTTGTTACTAGATATTGGTCTATTCAGATTGTCAATTTCTTCCTGTTTCAGTCTTGGAAGTTTATAGGTTTCCAGGAATTCATCCATATCTTCTAGGTTGTTTAACTTATTGGCATATAACTGTTGATAGTAATTTCTGATGATTGTTTTTATTTCCTTGGTGTTAGTCATGATCTCCCCTTTCATTCATAATTTTATTCATTTTGGGACCTCTCCCTTTACTTTTGGATTAGTTTGGCCAATGGCTTATCGATCTTAATAATTCAATAGAACCAGCTTCTAGTTTTGTTGATGTATTCTACTGTATCTCTAGTTTCTAATTCATTGATCTCTGCTCTAATCTTAATTATTTCCTATCTTGTGTGTGTGGTTGGCTTAATTTCTTCTTGATTTTTCAGTTCTTTAAGGTGTAAAGAGAGTTGGTGTATTCGGGATTTTTCAATTATTTTGAGTGAGGTTTGGATGGTTATGTATTTCCCCCTTAGGACCACCTTTGCCATATCCCATAGGTTTTGGATCGATGTATCTTCATTCTCATTGGTATCCATGAAATGTTTAAGTTCTTCTTTGATTTCCTGGTTGATCCAAACATTCTTGAGCAGGATAGTCTTTAACTTCTAAGTGTTTGACTTCTGCTCTCCTCAATCAATCTGTCTTCTAGACCACTTATGCGATCTGCTTCACTTACCCTAGCTGTTAGAGTATTTAAATTAGATTGGATCTCACTGATAGCTTTTTTAACCTCTGCCAGTTCAGCTTTCACTTCTGCCTTAGAGCTCCTATCTTGCCACTAATGCTGTTTTCCAACTTAGCCATTGCTTGGATAATTGCTACCCTGAATTCCATTTCTGTCATATTGTTTGTGTTCATAGTCAATAGTTCTGTGACAGGGGTTGCAGACTCTGAGTTTTTCTTCTGTTGGGTGATCCTCCTCTGAGTCATTTTTGTGAGGGGTGGTTGAGGGGATGTATAGCTGAATATATCAACCATGACCTAGGTGAGTTGCTCGTTGGAAGGTTTCGGAGCAATCAAAAGGAAGAAGAAAGAAAAAAGAGAGAGAAAAAGAGAAAAGAAGCAAGAAAAAACCCTGCCAAAACGGGCCCCAGTGGTAGGATTTATATGGTACAAAAACAAAAGAGAATAAACAAAAAGACAGTTGAAAGTAAAAGAAAGGGGGGAAAAGTGAAAAAGTAAAACCCAATCCAAACGACCCCACAAGAACAGATTTATATATTACAAAGGCAAAAACAAATACACAGAATCACTGACAGAAGAATAAGTTGGGAAGGTGAGTGCAAGCCCTCATTATGAGGGAGAAAAGTATTTCAGTTCCTCCTGGGTGTATCTTAGAGATAGAGGGAAATTAAAACTGGTTTTTATATAGGGGTAGTACTGAATAGGAATGAGGAATTACCTTGAAGTTTATATCTATATGTACATTTAAAAGAAAAAAAAGAAACAGAGGTATGTGTATGAAAAAAAGTTCAAGGTAAAAAGTTATTACGGAATGTATTAAATATCATGTTGTAATAATAAGTGGGTTAAAAAATAAAAGAACAAGAATCGTGAGAATGAATTTAAAATTTAAAATGAAAACTTGAAAAGGAAAAAGAAGTTAAAAAGAAGAAGTGAAAATCTGTATCTATGAAATATACAGGTTTTAGGGTAATACCGGGAGCTTAATATATGATTTTTTCCCCCAGATGTTGGGGTTTTTTCTGGAGACCCTTTGGTGGTTGTCCTCTTGTTCTTCTGGCTTGCTGTCTGGGGGCGGGGCCTGCCGCCTTGTTTTTCAGTCTGTGTTGCTGGGCTGCGTCTCCCCGCCCCCTATGCAGGGGCTGGGCTCTGTGGGAATCCAGTTGTGAGGCTTTTGTTCTCTGGAGGTTTTTGTTCTTTTGTGGCTTTTTGCAGTTTTCAGAAAGTCAGGGCAGAGTAAGCTGTCTGCACCCAGACCTCCATCTCAGAGAGAAGCCTCAGTGTGCTCCCCTCTGGATGGTGTGGGGCACACAGACTCCCCCTCTGTACTCTCCCTGCACCCCGCCACCTCTCACAGGTACCGCACATCCCCAGTCACTAGGCAGAATGGCGTCTGAGCCCCCCTCCCCGCTTGTCCCTTCACCCCCCTGCCACAAAAACCGCAAGTGATAACGGTTTGTGCGAGCTTGTCGCAGTCCGGATGCTCTCTGGGGCCAACACCCACGCTGGCAGCACTAGGACCCCACGTCCACACTTTGTTCAGAAGGGTGTAGAGTCACCTCCCTGGAAGGTTGCACGGGCCTATCCCAAGCAGTGTCCCAAGCACAAACTCAGGCTCCCCCCTCCCCTCCCCTCCTGCCTCCCTCCCGCCCGCCTCCTCCATCACCCCCCACCCCGCTGCTGGGTTCCCTTGGTCACCTGGGAGAGATTTCTACCGCCAGCCGGGAGCCGCAGTTTTACGTCCGTGCCAGCTGCCCTCAGCTTCCCTCGGTTGCCTGTGAAGACCCTTTGCTTTTAGCCAGACTGCACTCTGAAGCTGCTCCCCAAGCACAGGGCACTTTCGTATTGGGGTATCACTTTCCAATGGGTCGCTTCTGGTGGCTCCCTCTCCCTTCTGTTTCTCCTCTGAAATCAGTCCCAGCCCTCCTACTCAGCTTTACCTCTCTGCTGATGCTCTTCTGCCCCCATACAGATCCAGAAGTGTGTAGTCTTACCTCTCAGACTGATTTCATGAGTGTTCACAGTGTTTTGGTAGATATTTAGTTCATTTCAGGGGACCCTTTGAAATGGGGTCTCCTACTTCTCCGCCATCTTGCCCCTCCCTCTACATGTTAGTTTTTGTACTGTTTCCTAACTTTGCTTTCAAAGAACTACATTAGCATACAGGATGCATCTCATGATTGGAGAAACATTTCAGCCTTTCATCACAAGTGAGTGGTTTTTTTCAAAAGTAACTATTTCCAATATTACATTATGAAAATGATTCTAACATTGCATGCCATAAAATTTTATGACAATTCATTTGTTAGTGTGTAGGCTACGCTGCCATGAAGCAATTATATCAATTATATTAGGCTACCGTAAAGCAATCTGATTGCTGTTTCTGCATTATCAATGCGTAAATTGTTATACCTATAAATAAATGTGAATTTCTTTTTCACATTATCTCTTCATTTTTAATGTCTAATGTTAGTAACACATATAACATCTGTACCTGATTTATATCATAACAGACAATATTGATGTAGGTACCCACAGATGATTCATCTTGCAAACAGATAATGTAAATTTATAAAATTGATACAGTACAGTACCGTATTTTGTCTTTGTGATTTTCTTTTTTTTTTTTTAAAGATTTTATTTATTTGACAGAGAGAAATACAGCCAGAGAGGGAACACAAGCAGGGGGAGTGAGAGAGGGAGAAGCAGGCTTCCCGCAGAGCAGGGAGCCCGATGCGGGTCTCAATCCCGGGTCTACAGGATCATGACCCGAGCCGAAGGCAGTCGCTTAACCAACTGAGCCACCCAGGTGCCCCTCTTTGTGATTTTCTTGATAATGTTTTCTTTCTTGTAGCTTACTTTAAGAATACAGTATATAATACATATGACATACAAGATATGTGTTAATTGACTGTTTATGTTATCAGTAAGGCTTCCAGTCAGGATTAAGCCATTAGTAATGACATTTTGGGGAAGTCAAAACTCGTATGTGGATTTTTGACTGCACAGAGAGTTGGCACCCCTAACCCACATATTGCTCAAGGATCAAGTATGTTTGTAATACTGTGAGTATGACTGGAGCAAAGAGAATTGTGAGTCTGTGCCCTGTGATGCCTGGCTGCCCAAGAAATGCCCCATGTGTAAAAGCTGGTACGGCCTGTTTCCCTGCTTTCCTCGGACACTTCTACCAGGTCGTGGTAAGTGGATAGTCCCCTCTTTGATCCTTTTGAATGGCCACGTGATGGATGAGCACTTCCTGGTTGCCAGGGCTCCAGAATTAAAACCTTCGGGCAGCACCTTTTTGCTGGCTGGCATCTGCTTTGCCCTACAAAGTTACTATTAGAGAACACTTGCATGCACTCTTGGTCATACAAATTTCAGGACCTGGAAAGGCTGTCATTACAGTGTCATAACTGGGAGATGATCATTTGTTAGTTGCCCTGAAATAGTAATAGATTTTCTTAATGGTCCCTAACATTTTCTTGAAGTACCAAATACTTTCCTCTCCCTGCTCTCTCCCCCAAAAAAGTTTTTTTTTAAGATTTTATTTATTTATTTGACAGAGAGAAACACAGCTAGAGAGGGAACACAAGCAGGGGGAGTGAGAGAGGTAGAAGCAGGCTTCCAAGGCCAGTGAGTTTGTGTGTAAGGCTTTTAAGGGCAGAGTCTCAGTTTCCTACAGCCCTTCGGATCTCCTAGACATCAGCCCCACTGGTTTTCAAAGCCAGATTGGGGAGGGGGCAAAGCTTGTCTCTCCAAGGGTTAGGGTGCCTGATATGGGACACTGACCCCTTGCTCCTCAGGGATGGACTCCATATTTGTAAGATTTCCTCCCCACTTATGGGTAGCTGTCCCGGGGGGTAGGGTCTTGGCAATACAAAGTCTCTGCCTCTCCTCCCTGCCTCAATGTGGCTTTTTAATATTTTGCTGTGGAGGAGATGTTTAGCCAGTTTTCAGGTCTTTTCCGGAGAGAATTGTTCTGTCTGTAGCTGTAGATTGGGTGTGTTCATGGGCAGGAGGGAGTTTCAGGGCCTTCCTATGCCACCATCTTGAACCACCGCTCTCAGGGGAAATTTATAACTTCCCCTATGAGAAAAGATTTGACAATTTTAGTGGATGTGTTTTCAGTAAGTCATTGAAACATCAGCAGAGATAGTTTTAAAGGGTTACAGAAAAGCATGCAGATATTAAGCTGGTAAAATAGTGACATCTTGTGGTAAGAATTAGCAACAAAAGTCCAAAAGCCAAGACTGGGAAGCAAAGTAAAATGGGAAAAAACAACCCCAAAACACACACACACACACACACACACACACACACACACACACACACCTTATGAAATTTTTGTTTCTGACGATCAAATGAACTTTTCTCATTTTGGCTTTTGGCTGTAGGAAAAAATTCTCAGTTTTACCTTATAACTTTATTTCCCATATCAAGAGGGACAAAGGAGTTTAATTGGGAAAATAAAACCCTGCTTTTAGAAATAAGTGAGACACTGCAAGTGTTTCCTTCTACATATTCATCGTTTAAAACAAAAATACTTGGGGCGCCTGGGTGGCTCAGTTGGTTAAGCGACTGCCTTCGGCTCAGATCATGATCCCGGAGACCTGGGATCGAGTCCCACATTGGGCTCCCTGCTCGGTGGGAAGCCTGCTTCTCCCTCTCTCACTCCCCCTGCTTGTGTTCCCTCTCTGGCTGTGTTTCTCTCTGTCAAATAAATAAAATCTTAAAAAAAATACTTATCTTTGAAATTCATGTAATGCGAGAGACTTGGACTTTAAAAAAAAAATCTTAACTAGAAAGAGAGGAAACCTGTTTTTCCCTTTAGGGTCTATAGTGGATGCTCTTGGTGATTTCACCCCTGTTCCATCTGCGCACTGGGTGGCTGGTCTGACAGTCCGTGCCTTTTCTCTGTCTAAGATCGATCTCTGGCTGCAGAAGAGAGACCTGCTTGTGCAACACAGGCTGGAAATACCTGAAGGTTAACACCCCCTACGACCTACTTTCCATCAGGAGGGAGGCCACAAAGGAAGAAATACCTCAGTTTTGTAAATGATCTGTGAGACAGTTTTGAGTTGTGTTCTATGGCAGCAGGATGGAACTCCAGTTTGCCACAATAGTAACTCATTCATTAGTGCACCTTTTTAGTACACCTGGGGTGGCACAGTCAGTTAAGCGACCAATTCCTGGGTTTTGTTTCAGGTCATGATTTCAGGGTCATGGGATCAAGCCCCAGATCGGGTTCCATGCTCACCGTGCGGTCTGCTTGAGATGCTCTCTTCCTCTCTCTCTACCTCTCCTACTTGTTCTCTCTCTCTCTCTCTCTCTCTCTCTCTCTCTCTCTCTCTCTCTAATAAATAAATACATCTTTAATGCACCTTTAATTTTCTTTTTCCTAACTCCTTCACCATGCTCTGGGGGGTCACCCACTCATAAACCACAGGCAGTCAAATATTTGTCTCAAGATTAGCTTTTGGAAGAATCCAAACAGGGGTGGTGATCTACTCATGCTGCACACACACATAGGTGTATCAAAGGGAAAAATATGAGGTCTAAACATTTTTACTAGTTGTACCAAAATGAAAAAAGCCAAACCAAGTCTAGGGCATCTTGGTTTTACTGCAGCCATAAAGCTCTTCAAAGCTGCTCACAGACATGCTGTAGTCTCCCTTTGGGCTTGTCTTTGTGGAAATGCAAGTTCAACACAGGGGAACTGCCATGGTAAGGAAAGAGGGCACCTCCACTCCGGGGATTTTGTATCCATTCTTAAATCTCTGCAGGAAAACTTGAACTGGCTGTCAAAAGCTGGTTGAACCAATTGATTTTCTAATTGGTTAGGAAATAATATCCTAAGATTCCATACACGAAGACCTAAGAATTAGAAATATATTTTACGGAACATGTTTATCAATTAGGAGTTGGCTTTTTTCTTTTTCTAACAATCAATTTAGTCAACTATTTTTCTATACATTCAAGTGCATGTGAGGGGCAGAGAGACCAGTGAGTATCTCAATATTTTACACAAAACAGGTCCCAGTCCAGGAGGTGACATACCAGAAGCTGGGGGGTGGGGTGCCAGGTACAGCTAGTCAGCACTTTGACCATCAATCACATGTAAATTTCAAACCCTGGCCACAACTTTGCATCAAGAGCCAATTTATTCCGATCTGATGGCAATGAGGGAGGAAAAAAAGGTTGTTTTATATTGGCATGTTGAAAATTACAAAATAAATCTCAAATGTATTCACCTGAACTCTTGGTCACAAACAAGTCAAATGTGCTAACTACAGCATGTGACTAATAGCACTTTATACACCGAGTGATGTCGGTAACGTCATGTTTTTATTTCCCTTTAATAGAAAAATATTTTCAGGTCAATTATTCATCTCCTTTTGTAGTAAATTTATGGCATTCACATCACTGAACTAAAGAGAAAAGATTTATCTTCCCCAGGTTTCAGAATAAATGCCTTTCTTTAAACCACCATGTATTCTAATATCTAATCCCTATCTTGAAATCTACACGTGTCCTACTTCATTGCATTTCTGAGTCCCAAAGTATCTTTACATCCGGATGTAAAATACTACTAGTAGTGAGGCATTCTGCCTAGTATTTTACATACACTATTTTAGTTAGTGCCTATAAGACTGTGGTATAGGGGGCGCCTGGGCGGCCCAGTGGGTTAAGCCTCTGCCTTTGGCTCAGATCATGATCTCAGGGTCCTGGGATTGAGCCCCACATCGAGCCCCACATTGAGCCCCACATCAAGCCCCACATAGGGCTCTCTGCTCAGCAGGGAGCCTGCTTCCTCCTCTCTCTCTGCCTACTTGTGATCTCTCTCTGTCAAATAAATAAATAAAATCTTTAAAAAAAAAGACTTCGGTATAGTGATAATTATATACATTTTACAGGTGAGAATGCTGAATCTTTAGGGAATTTGTCCAAATTCTGATCTGACAGAAAGATCAAGCTCTTACCTGTGAAATCAGCCAGCTGTTGCTGTGTGATAAGCAGTCACAGAATCTCAGTGGTTTTCAACTCTAAACATTTATTTTTCACTGCTCTGCCTATCAGGTGAATTGGCCCAAGCCGATCTTGGTTGGGCCTAACGAGATGGCTCCAAGCTGCGGGTGGAATCCAGCTCGCTCCACACATCCCTGGACCCCCGTGGATCAGTGAACAGACTGGCTAGGCCATGGTCTTCTCAGGGGGATGACTGAAGTGCTGAGGGTAAGCAGAACACAAAAGGCCTTGTCCAGCCTCTACTTGCCACTGGTCCAGCATCATTTCCACCCACATCCCACTGACCAAAGCAAGTCATATGGCCGAGCTCAGTTCAGAGGCATGGGAGTCTATTCCTCTTGCACTGAAAAGAAATGCAGAGTTACGTAGCACAGGAGTGTGGATACAGGAAAGAAGAGACTATCCCAGTCACAATGGTTTCCTCTTTCCTACATTATGGGACATGTAGGTGTTTGTTGTGAGCTACCATTCTTATACACTCAGGAGTGCTGAAAGGATAGCAAATGTGATCTATTCCTCCTGTCTCTGTAAGAAAATACCGCGTCTCCTTAAACCCTACCCTCTGCAGTTCAGGGGTGAGGTGTCTGATAGGTAACCACCGTGCCGACCCCCCCCCGCCCCACCCCCGAGGTAGCCACAGCTGAATAAGTTTCACCTGGGATTCCTGGGTGCAGGGCATGTGTGCTTAAATAGCTGTTGTCAACCAAATTTTGGGGAGTAGAACTCTTTTTAACTTTAAATGACCTTAATTTAGAACAGAATGTATTAGAATATAATAGTGGTACTGTACTATTATCCCATTAGTGGTCAAATAATATTAATGGTATTATTACTAGTCTATTATTATTAGTTCACATTGGGGCACCAGGCAAGAGACACACTAACTTGTTCTCCGGGTCTTCCCCTCATTCCACCCCGGCGACCTCGGAAGTTCTTCCACACATTCTCTAACTACTGAGGAACACAGTTTGAAACCCTGTAGCGTGAACTCTCATGTTAGGAATGTCTGATGGATCTTCTCAACTTTCACATCACACTGGGTCTTCCACAACCTCTGTGAAAGCGTGAAGCTCTCTTGGTCCCAGCACATCTATGATATGATCTGAGATGCATGTGAAATTTTTCTTGCTTAGTCTGCCACAGGGTCTGCACACCTGCATGGCAGGTCCTGCTCCTTTGGTCGAGGACATTTTCTTGCCCAGGAGTCCTTTTAAAGGTGTAAAATCACTTTAGAGAAACAGTCCATCCATCCATGAATACTTTAGCTTGAATTGGGATTTTCGGATGGCCTGTAGACAGCACAGATAGGTGGGGGAAGAAATGTGAGTCCTAAATGTTCAAGGGCCGTGGTGACCAGAGGTCAGAAGAAACTCTGGAAAAAAGAAAAAAGTGAACAGAAAAAAAAGAAGATGTAAGTGGGAAGATGAAGTGAATTCAAACCAGAGCCAAGTCTTGTCTGAGAAAAACCTTTTCACTAAGTGAGCCCTAGTACTTAGCATATAGAGATCATTTTCTCTCAACACAGCCTTCAGGAAGTTTGTTTTCCTCTTCTGTGGGGAAACCCAAGAAGGTGGGCTTCCTTTGGAAACCACATGTACCGTGGCATTTGCTATGTAATTTGGATTGGTCCCAAGCTCAAAACACCCATTTCAAACCATAGGTTTTTGGAATGAATTGCCCAAGGAGGAACAGCCTCAAAACTATTTATTTCATATTTTTATAGATGCTGGGAAGAGAAATGGGACAAAATGGGCATAGTTGGGGGCTATCTGATAGCTGTGTTACATCTTCTAAAGTCTGTCATATGGCAAGTGATCAACTCTGCCTCCTCAAGAGCAAAAATATACAGAATTTGTTGAATTGGGATGACTTGTTATCTGGACTTGGAATATACTACCAAGGAGCAGGTAGTCACTGAAAAAGTACAAATTCGTAAGGTGTAAAAAGAATTCAGCATTTCCTGTAAAATTCTTTAGGACCTCACTGAGCGCTTCTGGTGCTCTTGCTTAATTCGCTTCCGCACATAAGTGCTGCCTGTTTCATGCCAGGCATTGTGCTGGAAAAGCAGAGAGAAACAGGGCATTCTCTCTGTCCTCAACATGCTCAAAGTCTACGGGAGGAAGACAGAGTTATGAATGATCATGTTGCTGTGTAGTCAGTTCTACATTCAAGGTACAGAGAGAGCGGTATGGGAATAAGCAAGTGACAGGGTGATCTAGCCAGGGGCCTTCAGGGAGAGGGAAGAAGGTGGGTCAGGGGAGGTTCTGTAGCTCAGGTGAGGCTTGAAAAGTCACTGGAGACTTAGAGCTAGAGAAAGGCATGATTAGATCGGCTTTCTCAAAAAAAGCACTCGGGACGGGGCTGAGGGAGCAGTCAAACTACTAAGAGGTTCGTGCAATCAGTCAGTCAAGAGCTGTTAAAAGAGACCAAATAAAATGTGGACTCTGGGGACAGAGGAGGGACTTCTAGGTGACCTCGGGAGGTAGAAATAATGAAAGCTCAGTACTAGAACAAGAGGTATATAAACAGCAAGTACTTTGTCACATGTATGGAAAAAAACTAAAAGTTTCCAACTCCTGGGATGCACTGTGGTGCTTGTCGCGCTGGTTGGGAGCTGATCCCTCTAACTAAGAAAGAAACCAAGGACTCCTTCCTCACGAGCAGCCAGGCAGCTGCTGGCGATAAGACCGGAGTCCCCTGTCCTAGGGAGACTCACATTCTCAACTGAAACAGAACTATGTATTATGTTCCATGGAAATCCTTGTTTGAAATGGCTGCCCCTCCTGGCATTGGTAACAGAAGGTTCAGTTTGCATTGGGCCTGCAGATCTTCTTATCATGATAGATTTCTGAGAATCGCTTTGTCGCACAGGTACTATACAAAACATTGTGAAAGCAGGCAGAAAATAAAATATTAGCACTCCAGGATTAGTGCTGGATATCATGTAGTGGGTAAAGATAAGAGTGGGAGTGGGATGTCACCCCATTAATTAAGAAACCCTTATTGAAGGCCAGTGCCCAGAGCACTGCCTGACATAGAGTATTAATCAGGGAATGTTGGATGGATGAATGAATGAACAGAAAAAGTAGATATCAAGAATACATAAATGAGGGGTGCCTGGGTGGCCCAGTCGGTTAAGGGTCTGCCTTCAGCTCAGGTCATGATTCTGGGGTTCTGGGACCGAGCCCCACATCAGGCTCCCTGCTCAGTGGGGAGCCTGCTTCTCCCTCTGCCCTTCCCCCTGCTCGTACTCTCTCTCTCTCTCTCTCTCTCTCTCTCTCTCTCTCTCTCAGACTCTCTCTCTCTCAAAATAAATAGATAAAATCAATTTTTAAAAAAAGAATACATAAGTGATCTTCTTGTGATACTTGTCTCTGAAATGATAAGAAAATCCTAATGCCCTCCCTCATGCGGTTGCAATAAAAAAGCATGGTAAATTTTCTCTGTTTTTCCCCAATTTTTACTTTCTGCAGTTCAAACCACTGTTTAATTCTACCAGAAGTGGGAACATGTTTCAATTCTTAGAATAGCATATGAATTATCATTTCCTTCTTCTTGTATCTTAGTGGGGAAAACGATATATTTATGAACAAACAAAATGTAGTGCTAGGTCCACACATTCAGAATAAAATAAAATGAGGAAAAAGACCTGGGATAGTATGGCAAGTCGTGCTAGAAGTGAGTGGGCCCGGATACCCCCCACATGAAGTAGTGGGTCACAATCTACCCACAGAAAGAGAGCTGAATTCCAAAATCCACCAGAAATAAAATAAAAATGTGACCCAATATGTCAAAACTCAGCGAACATTTTTATGACCCATCAATTGTATCATTGCAAGTTGTTAGAGAGAAGATTTTGATGAACATCAATTTCTACATCAAGAAAAATAAATGAGCCTCCATTTCTTTCCTTCTCTTTGTTCTCACCTTCAAGTTGTTAAGGTCTTTGAGAAGAATAAAAGATGACACTTCAGTCGCTCACAAATCAGACTTAACTGCTCCCATGTCAGTTTGAGTTTAGAAAAGATCACTTTCATCTAACAGCCCTCTTGGATACAGTGCTGCAGTGGGTACTCTGTCACCTCCAGAAATGATTTATACGGAATCTATCTAAATTTTAAAATATGAGAGAATTCTGCCTTCTAGCTATCTCTATGCTTTTAAAATAGCTCCCAACAGTGCCTAACTGCATAAAGAACAAAGAAAGAACATTTCCGTTTTCCTTAACTACCTACAACCCTAAATTAAGTCAGGATTTAGAAAGAGGTTCAAAACAGAGGTTAAAATAAATACACACAAACTACTCTTCTCCAGTTTCCCAGTCATCATATAAGAAATGATCCAAACCTTAAACTTGGTTACTTTTCATCTACAAAATGAGAAACTACAAGTAAGAGACCCTTGTGAAGATTGTAAATACAAATAATCCCTTTCCTCAGAGAATACCCAGTCTATCCGGGACAATAAGAGATGTAAACAACTGCTTGAGATATACAGAATAATAAGATCACTATTTTGGAAAGGTTTCACAAGTGACGACAATACTCAGAGAAAGGGTTAACTTCAGAACTAACCAGGACTGGGAACCCAGGGGGCATTCTGTTTAAAGAAAATGGGATAAACATAGGACCAGGGGTCTTCAAGAAGAGGCAAGGAGTCTGGGTCCTTTAGGTGTAAGAGCAATGAAAGAAAGTTTGGAAAACTAAGCACAGAATGAACAACAAGAATGAGCAAAAGGAATTTGAATTTTATAAGATAATGAGAATGCTTCAAAGCCAGGAAACAATGTGAAGTCAGTTGCATTTTAGAATAATTAGGAAGTGGGGCACTTGGGTGGCTCAGCTGGTTAAGCCTCCACTTTCAACTCAGGTCATGATCCTGGGGTCCTGGGATCAAGTCCCATGTTGGGCTCCCTGCTCAATGGGGAGTCTGCTTCTCCCTCTCCATCTGATCCTCTCCCTTGCTTGTGCTCTCTAGCTCTCTCTCTCTCTCTCTCTCTCTCAAATAAATAAAGAAAATCTTTTCTAAAAAATAGATTAATTAGGAAGTGATGTGAGGTTGCAGCAGAGGAGAGAAAGAGACATCAGAGAGACACCAACAAGACCGCTATTATAGGAGCCCAGGAATGGAAACAAACCAGAGCAACAGAGGGGAATGGACAGGAGGATCCAAATTCAAGAGATACAGAGACAGAATGGCTTCCGGTTTCCAGTTCTGCATGTAAGGACCTTGGAAGTCACCACATTGTCCTAACAGCCAGTAGAAAGCTTAACAGGCTGGAAAACCTAAGTCTCTTAAACTCCTAAGAGAGCGGAGGACCAGGGAAGACTGCTGCCCCTAAGACTGGAGAGACAGATGAGCAAAGCCGGGGTAGAAAAACCCAAACTATAATTGATGAACTAATGGAGGTTCAGTGTTATATCAAATGGACAGCGACATGCAAAAAAAAAAAAAAAATTGAACCTAGATACAGACCTTACACTCTTCCCCAAAATTAACTCAAAATGGATCATAGACCTAAATATAAAACCTCAAACTACTAAACCCCTAGAAAGTAACATAAAAGAAAACCTAGATGACTTTGGGTATGATGATACCTTTTCTTGTTACCCCCACCACAGACACAATCCATGAAATAAATGAGAAATGGAACTTAATTGAAATTTAAAACTTCTGCCCCATGAAAGGCAGTATCAAGAGGATGGAAAAGACAAGTCACAGGTTGGGATAAAATATTTGTAGAAACATCAAAGTACCATAGAAAATCCACAAAGTACTCTTCAAACTCAACAGTAAGAAAATGAAGAGCCTAAAGAAGATGTAGAAATGACAAAATGCACATGTGAAAAGATGTCTAACATCATATGTCGTCAAGGAAATGTAAATTAAAACAATGAGAACACTATGAGACCATTAAAATGGACATAATCCAAAATACCGACAACACCAAATGCCAGTGGCGATGTGGAACAACAGAAATTCTCATTCATTGCTGATGGGATTGCAAAACGGTACAGCCATTGTGGAACACAGTTTGGCAGCTTCTTATAAAAGGAAACATACTCTTACCATATGGCCCATTAACAGTGCTCCTTGGTATTGACTCAAAGGAGTTGAAAACTTAATTCCACACAAAAACCTGAACATGGATGTTCATGGCAGCTATATTCACAACTGCCAAATCCTGGAAGCAACCAAGATGTCTTTCAGTACGTGAATGGATAAATACGCTGTAGTGTGTCCAGACAGTGGAATATTCAGAGCTACAAAGAAATCAGCTATCGAGCTATGAAAAGACATGGAGTTTAAATGCATATCACTAAGTGAAAGAAGCCAGCCTGAAAAGGCTACATACTGTAAGACTCCAACCATATGACATTCTGGAAAAGGCAAAACCATGGAGACAATAAAAAGATCAGTGGAAGCAAAGTGGATGGGGAGGGTGGAGGTAGAGGATGGGGAACAGATGAATAGGCAGAGAATGGAGTATTTCTAGGGCAGTAAAAATGCTCTGTGTGATATTACAATGATGGGTACATGTCATTATGTCTTCATTCAAACCACGGAGTTTACAACACCAAGAGTGAGCTCTAAGGTAAATTGTGGATTTTGGGTGATTATGATCTGTCAGTGTAGATTCCTTGGCTTAAAAAAAAAAGTACCCATTTTGCTGAGTGCAATTGCTAATAGGGGAGAGATTATGCATGTGTCAGGACAGGGGATATATGAGAAATCTCAGTACCTTCCTCTCAGTTTTGTTGTAAATCTAAAGCTGATTTATAAAAAGTGAAGTCTGTTGGAAACAGAGACATAAGGTCTGGGCGCCTGGGTGACTCAGTCAGTTAAGCATCTGACTCTTGATTTCTGCTCAGGTCATGATCTCAGGGTTGTGAGATTGAACCTCAAGTCAGGCTCCACACCGAGCATGGAGCTTGCTTAAGATTCACTCTCTCCTTCTCCCTCTGCTCCTCCCCCCATTTGGGCTCACTCTCTTCAAAAAAAACAATTAATTAAAGTAAAAATTAATTTTAAAAAATACAAGTACTGAGATGTGAAGACAAAATGGGTACAGACAAATATGAATTCACTGTGAAGTCTGTGTGACTGGGAAAATCATGTGGCATTTATACAAATCAGAAGCAAAGAAAGTGGGACATATGGAAAAGGAGAGATAATTAGGTTTAAAATATGTTTAAAATACGTCGAATTTGAAAAATTAAAATAAAATAAAATAAAAAAGTATGCTGAATTTGAGCCCCATGAAACAATTAGCTAGGAAGCTCCGCTTCCATTCAGTGGCATAAACTTCACTAGACCTACTCAGTTTTGTGATTTTTTTCTTGTGTGTGAGCAGAAACTCTAGACAATAGAGTTTATCACAGGCTAGTTATTGTCATCTGCCTGCCAAATGAGACCCATGGGGAAGGAAGTCAAGACCTCACTGAGGAACAAGATCCATCCGGCATGAGGCCAAAGAGAATGACTATTTCAAATTACTAGCTAGAGCAGTATTGGAATGACTGGTCTTAGAATGAATGAGACAGAGGGAACAAACCTTGTGGTTTATTTCCCTGTAGCAAACTTGCTCACTTCCCCTGATTTCCATGGCTTTTGCATTGTTACCTAGAATCACAACCTCTTTTTCTTCAAGCCTTTTCGATCTGGTCTAGTCTTTTACCTTGTCACTAGTCTCATAGGACCATATACCCAGTGCTATAATTGAATCAGTGTTTCCAAAATAGCAGTGTTTTTTTAATCACTTTGTCAGAAGAATAAAATAAAATTTGGCAGGTTTACAAAGCTAGATTTTTTTCCTTCACCAAATAAGCACCGCAGAAAGAAAAGATGAAGGGGGGAAGCAGGAGGAGAGGGAGAAGGGAGTAGAGGATGAAAAAATGAAGAAGAAAGAAGGGAGGGAGTAAGGGAGGAGGGAAGGAAGAAAGAAGGAAAAAAGGTTTCAATTGGCCCCATTGAGGTGCCATACAATCACATAAAGATGATTGTTTTCAATAATTCAAGTCAACATGGGGGCAAAAAGTCTAGATATGCCAGTCCTCAACACTCATTAATCAGACAAAGCTAGACCCATTAACTCTGCTTCAGACAGATAGGCCTGCTCAGGTCTATTAGAAGTAGAAAGCAAAATAGAAAATAGTATCTGGGGATGCCTGGGTGGCTCAGTGGGTTAAGCCTCTGCCTTTAGCTCAGGTCATGATCTCAGGGTCCTGGGATCGAGTCCCACATCGGGCTCTCTGCTGGGCAGGGAGCCTGCTTCCCCCTCTTTCTCTGCCTGCCTCTGATCTCTCTGTGTGTCAAATAAATAAATAAAATCTTTAAAAAAAAAGAAAGAAAATAGGATCTGGAGTCCTTAAATAATTATATTAATCCAAGTTTTGCTTTGTATTGAATATGTAAACTAGGGCATTTTATTTACCTGTTGAGCTCTGATTTTCCAGTGTATGAGATACTTCTAGTAACACTCATTTTACATTGTCAGTGTCAATTAAAATCTGTATATGTATGTGTGCTTATTATGCATCACCCACCATAGGACTCAACATAGTCTTGGTAACTTCTAGTTCACTTCTTTACAGAATTACTGTTAGAATTAAATAATACTGTGTTTAGAGGCACCTGGAAAGCAGTAGATTAGCTTGACAAGCTTACAAAGTGATAAAAGGATGCTTGAAAAAATAGCTTTAGCTGTGTACACATCCTCCTGATTCTTTTTAAGTCAACATTAAGAGTGAACTTATTTTATTTTAATGACTAACACCTTGTAGCCTTATTGAAGTTCTAAATATTCGACATGCTAAAATAAAATTATAGTACATTTCCTGAAGTATTTCCAATCACTCTAAAATACCATCTAAGTGCAGTGCCTGAGTTTTAGATGCAAAGCCATATTTGACTTTGAAACTATGCTGACAGAGAAAAAAATGCAGTGTTGATTAGATTTCTAAGCCCCACTAGATTTTCAGGATAATCCTCTTCTCTACATTTTAGTTTTGCAAACATGGCCATAATCTGTACCTATGTGACCTCCAAAATTTAGATGACAGTGGTTCCAAACCTCTTAGATCTCTGACCCACTGTGGTAGTTGGCTGCAAATGGTCTATGTGTTCATGATATACACACAGAATGTTAATTTCTCATTAACTAAATAATTCCTCATGAATATTTGTGCTAGTATTTTAAGCATTACTTGCTCTTAGGGATTAATAAAATATCATCTCAAAGCATTTTGGGCAGAAAAGACTCTTGCTTCCATGTAAGGGAAACCCAATTTGAACTACAAATGGTGTTCATGAATGCATATATCCAAAATGTATATAAGTAAGTGCCGGCATGAATAGTTTTCGGGACCCAATCCGTGAAAATGGTATTCCATCTCTTTAAATATCTCAGCTTTACCTCTTGTCCTTGAGCTTTATTCTCATACATAGTTTATCAGCACAGAGATGTTGCCAATCCCAACAGTCCAGGGCAAAAGGGACAACCTCACTCTCAATAGTACCAGCATAGGTTCAAAGACCATCAGCTCATCCTGGAAATTATTACTAAATAGTGGCTGTGGCCATGGAGAAGGAATACTAGGACTGGCCAGGCCTGAGTCACATACCCAATCCTGGAGCCAAGAATTGAGTGAAAATCATCCAACATGAATGGATTGAAAATAGAAAAGGAGAGATGACGCACCCCAGGAAATCTGGGGTACTGGGATGTCAATAAAGGGACGGAATGTTGATTAGCACAGGTAACAGGTGGCCATTACAGCATTCTGGAATCCATAATGGTAACTTGCAATGCTGTATTTTCTCAACTTGTGTGGATCTTAAAATGTTTTGTTGTTTTAAAATGGGTCTTTCTATTTGAAAAGCTTGAGAATCTCTTATCGATTCTTCTTTCTGTAGGAGAATATGGACTAGGGGCCCCTGGGTGGTGTAGTCAGTTAGGCAGCCAAGTCTTGATTTCGGCTCAGGTCATGATCTCAGGGTCATGAGATCGAGCCTTGCATCGGGCTTCCTGCTCAGTGGGGAGTCTGCTGGAGATTTCCTCTTCCTCACCCTCTGCCCCTCCCTCACTCATTCTCTCTCTCCCTCCCTCTCTCTCTCTCAAAATAAATAAATCAGTCTTTTAAAAAAGGGGTATATGGACTAATATAGATGAGCTACATGGATGAGTAACCGAAGTCTGTGTCTCTCAACTTAGATGATTACTATGGTGAAGACGATACGATAGACAGCTGCCTTGGAACTTCTCGTACCTGGAAGTCACTACCGCAGTGAGTTTTCTTGGTCCATTAAGGAACTTCTGAAAGCATTGCCTTCTCCAGGGAGCAGGAAGCAATGCAGAAGTAAATTTTATAAAGCACATTTTCCAGCAAGAAATGTTCTTCTGTTGAGCTGTTTATTCTTGATCTTTCGAGCTATCCAAGTTAGCTGCTTACAGAATGAGTTTATGAACTCTCAGTGCTAATTTGAAATTAGTTGTGCATTCTACATATAAAGACCTATAATCTTAGAGTACTTTTTTCCATAAGATAGCTTAGCTCAGAGGAATATTATGAGGTGGATCATTATAGCATGTGTTAAGTGAGCACAATTGTCATGATTATGGACTCATGAGTGGCAAGTGCACCCTTTCCACTTGTGTACCCTTCCAGCATCCCAACCTAACAACATAAGGATGTTCATCCTTATTTGGAAAGAAAATTGATAGTGCCATAATAGACTACTTTGCCATTATTTTATGTATTAGTTTTTTAAAGATTTATTTGTTTGAAAAAAAAAGATTTATTGGTTTGAGAGAGAGAGTACCAGTGCACGGAGAGGTGGAGGGAAGAGGAGAAAGTCTCCAAGAGACTTCCCCCCCTCAGCCCAGAGATGGACATGGGGCTCGATCCCCGATTTGAGTTCAATACCTGAGCCAAAATCACCAACTGAGCCACCCAGGAGTCCCTTACAAATATTTATAAAGGATCATGACCTGAGCCAAAGGCAGACACTTAACCAACTGAGCCACCCAGGTGCCCCCTAAACAGCTTTGTCTTAAAGAAGACTGGTACATCTTAATTAAAAGAAGTCTATTTTCCAAAGCAGTAATTCATGACATTTGCAAATAACCCAAATTCACTTCCCTTTTTCTCATTTTTCTCCTTGTCCTTCATCAATTATTAAATAATATTATCGTTTGTGAGGCTTATCTTTGTATACTTATTTGCAAATATTATATAGAATGAGGGGTAAATATTCAAAACATACAAAGCAATCATGCAATTTGGAGTACCTGGGGTCCTGAGATCAAGCCCCACATTGGGTTTTCTGCTTGGCAGGAAGCCTGCTTCTCCCTCTCCCACTCCCGCTGCTTGTATTCCCTCTCTTGCTGTCTCTCTCTCTCTGTCAAATAAATAAAATCTTTAAAAAAAGTTATGCAGTTCATCATCACTAACCATCAGGGAAATGCAAATCAAAACTACAGTGAGATATTACCTCACTCCTGTCAGAATGGCTAAAATCAAAAACTCAAGAAACAAGTGTTGGCAAGGGTGTGGAGAAAAAGGAACCCTTGTGCTCTATTGTTATTGGTGGAAGTACAAACTGGTAACCACACTACTGGGTATTTACCCAAAGAATACAAAATCACTAATTCAAAGGTATATGTTCTCCACTATGCTTGTAGCAGCATTATTTACAAAAACCAAGATATGGAAGCAACCCAGGTGTCCATCCACTGTTGAATGGATAAAGAAGATGCGGGGTGTGTGTGTGTGTGTGTGTGTGTGTGTGTGTGTGTGTGTGTGTAATTCAGCCATGGAAAAGAATTAAATCTTGCCATTTGAAATGACATGGATGGAGCTAGAGAGTATAATACTAGGCATAATACATCAAAGGAGGATAAATACCATATGATTTCATTCATATTTGGAATTTAAGGAAAAAATAAGCAAGGAGGGGAGAGAGGCAAACCAAGAAAGAGATTCGAGTTTTCTTTTTAAGATTTTATTTATTTCACAGACAGAGGGAAAGAGTGACAGAGGGAACACAAGTGGGGGTGTGGGAGAGGGAGAAGCAGGCTTCTCACTGAACAGGGAACCCGATGCAGGGCTCGATCCCAGGACCCTGGGATCATGACCTGAGCCAAAGGCAGACGCTTAATGACTGAGCCACCCAGGCACCCCACAAAAGAGATTATTTTAAAAAAAAAAAGAGATTCTTAATGATAGAGAACAAACTGATCGTTACCAGTGGGGAGGTGGGTGGAGGATGGGTTAAAGAGGTGATGGGAATTAATAAGGTGCTTGTCATGATGAGCACAGGGTGATGTATGGAATTGTTAAATCACTATATTGTACACCTGAAACTAATATAGCACTGTACATTAACTATACTGGAATTAGCATATAAAAACATTAGGGGTACCCAGCTGGCTCAGTTGGTAGAGCATGCAACTCTTGATCTTGGGATTGTGAGTTTGAGTCCCATATTGGGCACAGAGATTACTTAAATAAAATTTAAACAAAAACACAAAAAACTTAATAAAGAAGACTTCTTGTTATACTTTCTAAGTTCCCCCATATTTCCTTCTTTGAAACTGAGTTTATTGAGGTACAATAGTCATTTTATAAATTGGGCATATTTAAGATATACAATTTAATCAGTTTTAACACACTACTAAGAAGTTATAACCATAATCAAGAAAAGGAACATATTTAACAAACTCAAAAGTGACTTTTGTTTGAACATCTACAAAAGCTAGAGGTAACAGAAAGGTATATTTTGATTCAATTAAAGTATTAACTTAATAATAATAATAATAATAATAATAATAATAATATCCAATTTGAAAAAAGCCTGGGCAACCAAAGAAATGGGTTTATTGTCATTTGGCCTACTCAGTGAGGTGGGGGTTGAATGAGACATTACTGTTTCCCTCTCAATTCTGAGGTGCTTACTCTGATTATCTGAAAATGAGTGTTGCCCTTGTTTCTGTCTTTCAGGGAATATACCATATGTCTTATTTTTTGGAATTATCTTACCAATTTTACACCAAAACTTTTGAAAGTAGAGAAAGAAAAGATAAACCCACATAATTCTACTTTTATGGCAGTAGAATTTTACAACCATTATTACCTTTTTGCACATGTCCTTCTAGTCTTGTTTCAAAATACATGTTTTATTTTTATAGCTGGTTGTACTTGTGCTGTCCTTACCATTTTTTAAAAAAGATTTATTTATTTGAGAGAGAACACGAGTGGGAGGGGCAGGAGGAGGGGGAGAAAGAGAATTTCAAGCAGACTCCACACTCAGCGTGGAGCCCGACATGAGACTTGATCCCATGACCCTGAGATCATGAGCCAAAACCAAGAGTGGGACACCCATCCAACTGTGTCACCCAGGTGCCCCATCCTTGCCATTTTATACAACTTGTTTCACTTGATATTTTCTCTCTAGTCATCATTTGTTCAACTCTTCTAAGTTATTATTATGAAATAATTATAGATCCCTAGGAAATTGCCAAAAATGTACAGGGGGTTTCTGTGTACCCTTCATCCCACTAACAAAACGTGGTATAACTGTAGTGCGATATCAAAACCGGAAAGCTGACACTGATAGAATGCACAGAGTTTATTCAGGTTTCAACAGTTTTACGTGCATTCTTTTGTGTATATGTGTGTATGCTTGTGTCTGTGTGTATAGTTCTGTGCATTTTTATCATGTGTTTAGAACTGTGTATCCATCACCACAATCAAAATACAGATCTTTCCATCACGAAAAGGCTCCTTCCTGCTACCCCCTTTATAGTCACCCCCTCCCCTCCTTTATCCTCCCCATTCCTAATCACTGGAAATCCATCTGTTCTCAGTTTCCACGATTTTATTACTTTGACAACCTAATATGACATAATCATACAATATTTAACACTTTGCTCTTGGTTTTTTCACTCCGCATAGTTCCTTTGAGGTTCATACAAGTCATTGTGTGAATCAGTAGTCCATTCTTGTTTATGGATCAGTAGTCTTCCATTGTTCATGTGAGAGTTTGTTTACATCTGCCCATTGAAGGACATCTGGACTATGCCTAGTTTTCATTGATTACAAATAAGGCTACTATAATTCTTTGGTTACAGGTTTTTGTGTTTGTTTTCATATCTGAGGAATGAACTGCTAGATTGTATGGTGTTATGGACTGAATATTTGCATCTCACCCCTAAATACTCCTATGTTGAAGCCCTAACTCCCAGTGTGGTTGTATTTGGAGTAAGGAAGTGATTAAGTTTAAACGAGGTAATAAGGGTGGGCCCCAATAACTGCAAGACTAATATCCTTATAAGAAGACACCAGAGAGCTAGCTAGCACTCTCTCTGTGTCTCTTTTCATATGGATGTACTGAGAAAAAGCCATATGAGGAAGTATTGAGAAGGTAGCCATGAGTAGGCCAGGAAGAGAGTTATCACCCAGAAACTGTATTTGCCAGAACCTTGATCTTGTACTTCTGGCCTCCAGAACTGTGGAAAAATAAGTTTCTTTTGTTTAAGTCACCCAGCCTAGGCTATTTTATTATGGCAGCCCAAGCCAACTGATATATATGGTAGGTGTAGTTTTAGTTATCAAAGAAATCATCAAGCTGTTGCCCAGAGTGGCTGTATCATTTTACATTTCTGTCATTAATTATGAATGATCCAGTTTCTCTATATCTTCACCAGCATTTGGTATTGCCATTATTTTTTTAATTTTAGCCATTCTGATAGATGTGTAGTGATAGCCCTTTGTGGTTTTAATTTGCATTTCCCTAATCGCTAATAACATTAGACATTTCTTCATGTGCCGTACTTCCTTTTACTTCCCTAAAACTCTACAATGTCAGGTATAAACCTCAGTCCACAAAAAATTGTATGTGCTAAAACTTTAACCTTATTTTTCTGAAACTGAATGCAGTTTTCCAAGCACCTATATCAGTCAGTTATTGCCCAAATATTTGGCATAAGAATTAAACTCAAATCTCAGTAGATAAGAATTTTTTTTCTAGGCTAATCTATACAGGGTTGGCTGGATGGCTTTCCTTGAAACTGTAGGTCTGACCGAGCATGGCTGGGGCTAGTGTGTGCATTCTAGAGTCCAGAGAGAAGGAACAGTGGATCCGTTGAGCAATTTTAATGGTGTCAGTAGAGGCTCAAGGGAGCGCATGAAAACATTCAGGCCTCTCAAGACCTACGCTTGAAACTCACATACTGTCATTTCTATCCATACGCCATTGGTCAAACAAGTCATATTTCCAGGCCCCACCAGAGTGTGAGGAGCTACCCTCTCAGCCTTCTGTGTGAGATCCTGACAAATTATTTGGCAAAGGTCATGGACAGAAGGAGGGTACATAATTAAGGCCAATAGTTTCAATATATCGCAACCCAATAACCAGCCAGACGGCTAAAACTAATTCTTAGATACTGTAAGTTTTCCCTTGGGGCTACATCTATAGATTAGGCAATGGGCTTTCATAATTCTAAGCATGAACGGTGGGGAACAACCTTTATGCATGATCATCATTTATCCATTCTGACATCTTCTAATTCCCCTCTTCATTCTATTGTGCTCTTTGGTCATCAGTCAACATGGGTCACTACAACATCTGCTTTTGCCGATGACAAGGCCTTTTCAAGTGGGTTGACTCTGTCGAGTCTTCTTGGCCACTAGTAGGTCCTGTGGGGTGATACATGAATGTCATAGAGATGTCTCAGGCACGTCTGCCTATATACCATTAATAGGTGAATTATAAAAGTTTCCCCATCTCAGGGACCCCTGAATACTCTCGACCCATGGCCTAACCTTTTGCAACATGAACTCACAGAATGTGAAGAAGTATACCAGATCCAAGGTGAACAAGGGTCCTCTTGAGATTACTATGTAGCTCGTGAGCCCTGTTATGTGGGCAGGCTATACCTGGTTATTTGGTTATTGAGGTCGTTCATTGTTTCCTTGTGTAATCTGGAATTGATGAGATTAAGCAGCCCTGGAGAATGGAATCTCGTCACATACTCCTGAAGGGTTGATAATACTGTAAAAATATAAATGTTAACGAGACCCCAGAGCATTCTCTGATCTGACGCAGCCCGGGTACACTCAGCTTCGTCTCTTGTGACCTTGCAAGCCCCTGTGTGGAGTAATTAAAGACACTGGAAGCTGTGCCTGGAGTTGTAAGGCCTTTGCTGGACTTCCATTGTGCACGCCGATTGTCCAACCCCGCCTCCTTGGTGGAAGCTAACCACGCTCGGGGCTGTGTGAAGCCAGTGGTATCTTTTGAATGTGATTGCCAGTCTGAAGCTAAGACATCCTTTAGTGGTTTTGTAGGGTTCAAGTCTCCTCTTCCCTCACGGGCTTGGCCTAACTTGGGCAGGGATGGTCGGGAAAGGGCCTCTTTTCAGGAACTGCCCTGTCGTTCAAGCTCTTTCCTGCCTTCCAATCTTGTCACCCTGTCACAAGTCCACAAAATCTGTCTATTACTGATAATATAATCTTCTAAATCTTTTGTCTTAAGCCACAAGCCTGGCTTTGCTTTTCCACTCAAAAGCCAAGACCCTGATTCTGTTGTCTGTGTGTTCTGGAGTGCAAAGACACAGATGTGTGTTCTAGAAGTCTCCCCTTCTATGAGCAAGTGAAGGTAAAAATGCCTTAGCTCTCTTGGTCTCTAAATATTACCCTGCCCTGCTTGTCAGGTGAGGCAGAGTGCTGCATGGTGAGATGAAGCTCAGGTTTGGTACCAAACTCACGTTGGTTCACATTTTGGCTTCAGCTCTCGTAGCTATATGATATGCGACCAGTTTTAATTACTCTTTGCTTACGTCCACTCTTCTTTCACCACCTCTCACTTCTTTGTCTCCAGGGCCACAAAAATCTCACTTTCCCTGCATTGGAGTAACATGCCATGTTTAAGTAGCAGTCCTTCCCTTCACTGGTTTTAAAAGTGAAAGTTGATCCTTGTACCCCCGGCACCTCTGCTTCCCAGGCAGCACCCTGGGGGAAACTGACGACAGAAGGAACATAGGAACGGAAGACCAGCTCCACCAGGATGACAGAGACAATTCCTCCTTTGCTTTCCCCAGCTACACACCTGGCAGTGTCATTGTCCTGCGATGAGCCAGAGGAGCAGCAGCAGGAGTGACATTCCTAGCACCAGATAAAAAACCAAGGGGGAGGGCGCCTGAGTGGCTCAGTCATTAAGCGTCTGCCTTTGGCTCAGGTCAGTGATCCCAGGGTCCTGGGATGAAGTCCTGCATCGGGCTCCCTGCTCAGCGGAGAGTCTGCTTCTCCCTCTGCCCCTCCCCTCCAAATTCTCTCTCTGGGTCACTCTGCTCTCTCTCTCTCAAATAAATAAAGAAAAATCTTAAAAAAAAAAAAACCAGAGATACAAATCTGGCTGGCCATGTCTGGCTAATTATTGGAACAGGTGGTCAGAAGTTCATTTGCATAGGAGCCTGTGATGCTCCTGGATCATATCTCATTTTCAGAATAGAAAAGAGTACAGTGAATGTGCCACAGTAACACAGTACGGGTGATGATTCTTGAATGTTGCAGCAGCTGGGGACCATAGAAACCTAATATTAATCATTAAGATCCAAAAAAGATACTGTAAGCCTTGGTCCCGGAGGGGCAGCGGTGATCCTGAGTACTGTATAAAGGCAGTCATTGAACTCACCCCTCCACCACAAGGATTCTTGGGTCATTAGGAGAAAAAGTGGCTGTTGTGAAAATCCAGCCGATAAAGGGAGGGGAAAAGCCTAGAAAACCCTGGGCCACCTGCATCATGCTTTATGTGTCCCTCGAACAGAAAACAATGCACAAAGTAGAGGTCACAGAACGCCATGAAGTATTGGCACGTTACTCCAGGAGTTTGGAGGGAGTAACTGAGGCAGCATACAAAGATGGGTAAGAGAGAGCACCTGAATTAACAAGCTCAGGAGATCACATTAACTTCCAAGAACCACTAAGAACAAATAAATCAGTTGAGGCCAGCCTGCACCAAGTGCCTATGCCTACACAAGGAACAACTAAAAATCATTTGCAGACCACCAGAGGTCTGTGGGCCACAATCTGAGCAGCTATGAACTTGAGAAAAAATGATCCTATTGTTCCACACATTCATACCCATGGCTGTTCCTCTCCTATGTACTTCTCTATAGTTGCTATCCCTCAGTTTCTAGCTCTTTATATCTAAGAAAACTTCCATTCTTAGTGAGATAAGGGGAAAGACCTGGCTTTTTCTATTACCCCATTTCCCTTGAGAGTCTTCCTCAGGTTTCATAAAATAACAAGAATGTTATGTTCTTAAACATCGAAATAAGTAAGTCCAGGCCTACAGTACCCCATTGTGTTTTTAGAATTGTCTTGCAGCAAAAAAAACCTTCCACAAAGCCTACAAAACAACCAGCTGAAAGCAAATCTTTGCTTCTTGGAAACCTGAAACTTCTTTTCTCTGCCTTGGGTTTCTAGAAGATACTTTGTCTTCCCTCCAGACCTGCTTATCCCCATTGTGGGTCGACATGTGTTCTACAAATGTGAGACACTGAAAGTGCTGTATTCTCATTTTGTCTTGATGTTTTTAAATCTTCATTTATATCCCACAATACCAGACAGGAATTAATTTTTAACTAAGAATGGCTAATTAATTATGACTAAGAAATCGAAGAGTAATAAAAGTAGTAGTGAGAATGCAGATTCTTCTAGCCAACAGTATATTATTTACTGCAAAGAAACCACTCATATTTATTAGATATTGGCTATAATAAATAATAATGAAATTATTGCCCAAGGTATCATGCCGTTAAGCCATTTGTTAATGAATGTCTTTGAGTTCTTAAAATCATTGAATCTTAGATTTCAAAGAGACTTTCAAAATCGTGTGGTACAGTGTAAATTTTTCAAAATCAACATCACAAATACAACTCCTTGTTATCAAAGATAATTTTTAAAATATAGGACAAAAACTCATATCTAGTCCCATTATCCATTATATACAGTCACCTTGAATATTATGTGTCCTTCTTCCAGCCTACTCTCCTTGCAAAGGTGACTTGTTTTATGCAAACATAACTATAAGTCATACCGGATATACAATATTATGTCATGATTTTGCATTTAATTTTGCAGAGCAATATTTTTCTACGCTATTACATAATCTTCACAAATGACATTCTGGATGGTTTCACAAAATAATTCATCAAATGCTGTACCATGGAGTGCCTAAACATTCTTCATTCTTTAATTAATGTTTAATTGACACATTAATTTTCATGCTCATAAATTACACTGAAATTAATGATTTATTTAAAAATTGTCTTGCCTATGCAGTGTCACCTTACACTGACTCCTTCATTTTGTTTAACTGGTATCTTCGTCCTCACCTCACAAGAGAGAGTAAAAATTAAGTTTTGGCCCAACTTGGTACATTCCTGTAAGTCTAATGATTTAGGCTGAGTTTTATTTGTATGAGCCCAGATTTCAGATATACTTTACATGTAGTATCGGTCCTAAGGAAGCTCTAGGGCCTCCTCTTGCTGGCCCTGGGGGAAGAGATGGAGTCCGCAAGATGGCACTGATGGGAGCCCATTCTTCTATGTCCTGCTAGCAGCTGCTGCCGGAACTGGGGGCCGATGCCATCTGTGGCCTGGCTTCCTGACACCTTTGTTTCAGCTGAGCCTGCTCATGCATCTGTGGTCAGCTGCCAGATCAGCCGCGGGCCAGGTGGCCCCAGAGGGCCCCACTGTCACGTCTGGTAGTAGGCAGAGGCTATGGGGGTCACTAGGCCCAGGTCCCTTGTTATCCAGCAGGCTGACCAGGACTGTTTCATATGGCAGCCACATTCCAAAAACAGAGGAGGGCAAACTCCACTGTGTAATTGCTTTGCAAGCTAACATTTACATAATGTTTGCACACAACCCACTGGCTACAGCAATTATAGGAACACACTACCAAAGGGCATGATAGTGAGGAAGAGATATTTTGTGGCCATTTTCATAACCTACAGCACACTGTGATTGTTATTCAGTTAGAGACTCCAGAGCCACGGCAACCCACTCTCCTATTGCTACCCAGTTAGACTCCAGGCAACCCACTGGGAACATGCAGAAATTTCCCGGTGCCATTTAAGAACCAAGGGCAGCTTTGGAACACTAGCTCTAGTTCTCTCTTATCACTCCATTGTCCCTTGTTTCTGGGGAAAATGGGAAAATGACCCCCCTGTCGGCTTTATCTTCAACCTTCTTAAATACCTCCTGTGTCTGCTAGGATTCATAGTGGCAGACAGCAGGATTCATGGAGGAATTTTGCACAAAATGTGTATTAAAATGTTAGGCGAACATTCTGTTTTTTAGAAAAGATTTATTTATTTGAGAAAGAGAACAAAAGCAGGGGAAGCAGCAGAGGGAGAGGGAGAAGCAGACTCCCTGCCAAGCGTGGAGTCTGATGTGGGACTCGATCCCAGGACTCGCAGATCATGACCTGAGCCAAAGGCTGACGCTTCACTGACTAAGCCACCAAGATGCCTCAAAATACGTTAGGCAGACATTCTAAAAGGACCAAAGGATGGACCTAGATGCTATACTCTCAGGATCAAAGTATGAAGAGCTAATGCAGTCTAGGAAAATAAAACACACAATCCTATCTCAGACCCACCACTGAGATCTTTGACACTGGGTGCCAAAAACTCCCCCCAGCTGAACATCAAATGCCTCAGCTCTGGTACTTTCCAGATAATCAACTCTTCCCACGTGCAGCCGTTAACTCATGTTGCTACCTCCAGGTTCATTGCTAAGGTGCTCAAGAAACTGGGTCGCATACAGAACTCCAGAGGTAGGGAAAGCTGAGACACGTCGTTTCTAAACTTCCAGCTTTGTAGAGGGAAGAAAGCTGGAAGGCGGTTTCAGTGGATGCTCAGAGCTCTACTCTGCAGTATCTATGCTAGCTTCCTACCCTAAACTCCACAGGATGCATAACTGGCCACCTGCTCTTTCTCTATCCATCTCTGCTACCCTTCCTACCATCCTTAATGATGGAGGGGCCATTTGAGGGTTGGATTCCTGAGAACGCCACGGCAAGGATCCCTGTGCATCTGACTTATGAAGGATAGATGGGTGGGAAAAGCGGGGCGAACGTCAGGATGAAAAGTGGGAGAGGGCAAGCAAGGTTGCAGTCGCAGGCAAAATCCACAGGAAGACAGCTGCAGCCTGACCCCGAGAGACAGCTCTGCAGTGTGGTGCCTGGGAGCGTGTCCCAGTTAGAGACAAGGGGGCTAGGCTTTCACGCTAGTGCCTTCAGCTGCTGTTGGCTGAGGACTGTGTCTTATTCCATTAAGGCTGATATAACAAAAATGCCACAGACTGGGTGGTTTACACAATGAACATTTATTTCTCACTGTTCTGGAGGCTGGAAGTCCCAGATGAAGGTGCCAGCAGATGTGGTGTCCGGTGAGGGCCCACTTCCTGGTTCGAGGGAGGCCATCTTCTCTCTATGTCCTCACAAGACAAAAAGGAAAAGAACACTCTCCGGGGTCTTTTTCATAAGGGCAGTAATCCCATCATGAAGGCCTCTGCCCTCATGACTCTGTCACCTCCCAGACATCCCACCTCCTAATAACAGCCCAGTTAGAGTTAGGATTTCAACAAATGAACTTGGGTTATGGGGAATGACATGCACGTTTAGTCCATAACAGGCCACCCCAGAGGTACATAAACTCCTAAGAGGGTCTAGGCCTCTGCACCTGTGGGCAGGACTGATTTCAAGAGTCCAATATCAGACCTCCAACTGACAGGTAGGAAGGAGGCTGAATCTCGAGGAAGCAGGGGACAGCATCTGCTATGGCATATTTTCTCAGTATCACAGAGTCCACTAGGTCTGGATTTCATTATGTGTGATGATATAGTGGTTTGGCATTCTAGAAAGCAAAAACTTATTTCCCAGGTTTCTTTGTGATTAGAATTCTGGGTGTGAGTTCAAATCAGGTGGTCAGATACACCCATCCAAAACTTAGGAAGTGGAAGCAAGGGGCGCCTGGGTGACACAGTCAGTTGCGCCTAGGACTCGTGCTTTTGGCTCAGGTCATATCTCAGGGTTGTGAGATCAAGCCCTGAATCGGGCTCCCTGCTCAGCTCAGAGTCTGCTTGAGATTCTCTCTCGCCCTCTCCTGCCCCTCCACCCTCAATCTCTAAAATAAATAAATAAATCATTAAAAAAATAAAAAGCAAGTGGAAGCAAGACAGAGGCTGAGATTGTGCTATGGTACCATGTTTGATGGCAATCGTAGCTGTGTAGGCATGTGGTTTTCTGTGGCCGCTTTAATAACCTCAGGATCTGGTCATGATGTTGAGAGAAGGGTACAGAACATTCATTTTGTGTGTGTGGATCACAGCAGGAGTGATGCAGCTCTGGAGCTCAAGGGAGCACTTTCTTGATCCTGATTTGGCAATAATCACATAATTCTGGAGCCAGAGGCCTTGTGAGCATGTAAGAGGTAGTTTGTGTCTAGATGTCCGGGTTCTGTGGAAAGTCTGTGGAAGCTGTTCGTGAAAGCTCAGATAAGAAGCCTTTCCCCTAACCCTCTCACCAGTTCTGTAACTCCTTCCTACTTGAACTAGTTTAAGTGCAGCCTGCGCTATACAACTGAACCCTGACCTAAATAATATGCTGATGGGAACCGTTGGAATTTTGAAATTCTTTCTCTCAAAAAAGCATATCAATGTGCTTTTCTTTCTTGTATTTGAATGGTGTGATTTTTGCTTTAGTTGGCCTGATGATAATCAACCAACTGAAAATTTGTCTTGACTCAAAAATTCTATTTTAGGAGACATAACTTAAGGATTGGGTTTTTTTTTTCCCATCTCTGCATTTCTGCTGTGATAGCTTCAGCTCCTCGTCCCCTTCCCTACACAAAGAAAAACACATCAGACCAGCTTAAAAAGTCAGATACACCTATATAGAAAGTACAATTACAATGATACATTTCTTTTAAGTAGTATTTCTGTTATATATATATTTAGAAATTTCTTCAGGGTACATTCCCAGAAGCAAAATTACATCATCAACCTTTTTCACTCTGAGTACTTATTTCATATCATTTCCAAAAGTTTTTCACCAACGTATTTTCCTTCCACGATGTAAGATTCCTTTCAAGCATTCATCCATTGCACACTTCCCAAAAATAAGAATGCTGACAAAGTTTTTTTTCCTAATCTAATTAATAAATGTTGGTTTCTTATTGTTGCCTCAGTTTGCATTTTTGGTCACTGAGCTCCTCTAACCTTTTACAATATTTATTCAACTAAATGTATTTCTATTTGTTAATGGAGTCCTTAAAGCCTGAGAAACTTTCGTATGTAGAAAATCATCCCCACTTGGACTTGGCCTTAATGTTCAGTTCATCAAACATACATGTCTAGTGGGGAAAAAAAAGTGGGCAAGTCATTTTTTCTAAAACACATAGAGATTAAATGCTGGCCTAATTAAGTTTTCCCAAATTGTTAAAATCTCCATAAGAAATTTGCTATAACTAACTCTTCTGAGCACTTTATATTTTTTTAAGATTTTATTTTATTTATTTGACAGAGAAACATAGCCGGAGAGGGAACACAAGCAAGGGAGTGAGAGAGGGAGAAGTAGGCTTCCCGCCAAGCATGCAGCCCGATGTGGGGCTCAATCCCGGGTCTCCAGGATCATGACCTGAGCAGAAGGCAGTTGCTTAACCAACTGAGCCACCCAGGCACCCTCTTTTGAGCACTTTAAATACCTTACAGCAGTTTGAATATTTCAAACGCTCTCAACAGCAGAGAGACCGTGAATAAGTACAGTGGTTATAAAACTCATTCCAACAAAGTATCTCCAACTTCTAGCTTCAGCATCAACCAAGCTGCTGAACTAGGACACTGGCTCCCTCAGCCAAGATAACTCTCCGAGAGAGAATATCAAGGTCTGGAGAAGAGTGTGAGTAACTGTTCAGAGGTTCAGATCCCTGGTATGGGGGTTCTCAGTGGTTAAATAGGGAAGTGCGCTGAGGATGGGAGGAAGATGGAGGAAGATACATGAGGCCAGACTGATCCCCAGCACTCACCTTCCCACTCCACCCCCAGCCTGTGGGGCAGGTACCTTCTCCAGATGGGGTGTAGTTGCAAGGTAACAGAGTTATGAAGGGTCAAGCTTCATCGTGAAAGAACAGCATGGTGGAGTGGGGCGTGATTCAATGTGGGGAGCTTATTCCGCTCCCCTAGCTACTCACTGAACTCGTTCGAGTGAATGCAGAGTGAGGTCTGGCCTCTGACTCTTCTGTCATAGCCACTGCTGGAAAAAGTAGCCAGTATTGTGAAAAACATGAGTCACAGGCCAGGACATCTTCCTCGGAAGAGCAGAATGATTTCACGGAAAAAGATCATTTCGAAAGATTCCATCTTACGCAGAAAGAAATACGGCACAAAGAACAATTGTTTTAAAAATCAGAACAATAAACAATACAAAATATCTTCTCTATGAGAGCCACTTGTAAGGCATCAAGGACATGCAGAGGTTGAAAGTAAACAGATGGAAGCAGTCATCTCGGGCAAATACTAAACCAAAGAAACCTAAAATAAAAGGGAGGGGGAGAAACCTAGTGTCTATGTTAGTATCAGACAAAATAGATTTTTAAAAACAAAGCACTCTTAGAGTCAGGGAAGGTCAGTACACAATGGTAAAGATTCATTTTGCTAAAAAGATATCAGAATTCTAATGATGGATGAATCTACCAAAATAACCTCAAAATATGTAGGGTTAAAATTGATAGAATCACAAGAACAAAAAGGAGAAATTGATACGATCAGGGTGGGAAGTTTAAATACAACTCTTTCAATTATCCATAGATTAGGGAGACAATTTTCAGCAAGGAGATCAAAGATCTCAACAACACAATGAAGAATTTTAATCTAATCCTCCTGTAGAGAATTTTACATCCAAAAGCCTGGGAATGCGTCTTCTTAGCAACATATTTTGTAATTAAGGCAGTTAAAAATTGGCTCATGTACTGGGTCACCAAATGAACCTTAACAGTTTTCAGAGCCTAAGTACCTTGCAGACTATTTTCTCTGACTACAAGTCAGTTAAATTAGAAAGCCTGCAAAACAAGTAATTAACAAATCTATTCACTATTGGGAGTCAGTTTCCCATGGGTCTCATATTTCTGCAAGTCTTGCAAGGGGAGGTGCTGACTCGCTTTTTGCTGGGCTGTCTTTATAGCAAACAGGTTCGGTAGACAGATACAGGGTCTCCCTCCAGAGCATAGGGAAGGTATGCTTCCTCTACAATATAAAAGACTTGTGTTCCTTAAACTTGGAGTTTCTCTCCTGCAACACAACTCACTGCAAATCCAGGGCCCTGGAACAGTTAGGGCTTGAGGACCCCCTACGAGAGCTGATATGCTGGCTATCCCTCATGCTGTAAAACAATACCCTGTGTGTGTGTGTGTGTGTGTGTGTGTGTGTGTGTGTGTGTGTGTGTCTTTTTATATGGTTTTTCTCCTTTTTTAAGTAAAGAAATTGTTTTTATTATGTTATGTTAGTCACCGTATAGTATGTCATTAGTTTTTGATGTACGTTTCAAGTTTCATTGTTTATGCCCCACTCCTTAATACCCACCACCAGGCTCACCCATCCCCCCACACCCCTCCCCTCTCAGTTTATTTGTAGGAGTCCATGGTCTCCCATGGTTCAACTCCCCCTCTGACTCCCCCCTTCATTTTCCTCTTCCTTCTCCTAATGTCCTCCATGCTATTCCTTATGTTCCAAAACCACAGTGAGATATCACCTTACACCAGTTAGAATGGCAAGTATGAGAACTCAGTTCATGATCCTGGGGTCCTGGGATCAAATCCCACATCAGGCTCCCTGCTCGGTGGGGAGCCCGCTTCTCCCTTTCCCTCTGCTGCTCCCCCTGCTTGTGTTCTCTTGCTCGGACTCTCTCTCTCAAATAAATAATAAATAAAAATCTTGAAAATGTAAAAAGAACTGGCTTTTCACTACTCATGCAAAAATGGTAAATGTGTAATTTTAGAAGAAACATTTGTCATCAACCACGGGGATCACAGCAGTACTACTGACTACATGGAAATAGAAATCTGCTGAAGAAACATCAGCCTCTGTGACAAAATTTTATAGTTATTTAAGATTGTACCTGCATAAGATGGAAGGAACATGACATATCACCTTTCAGTGAGGTCAAATACCCATTCTAAATTAATTTTACTACTTTTCAGTTCCAAGTTTTCTTGTGCACGTATAAAAAAGCTAATGTGATCATTATACATATGCTTGTGCCATGAACAGAAAAGGAATTTCTTACGAAGTTAAATGACTCTGGATGCTTCAAGTAGAAAATCAGCTAATTCTAAGAATCGTTCATTTTTTTCCATTCAATTTATGCAATTAAAGTCAAGTTTTGAGTGCTCATTTGGTTGAAGATGAAGCATCTAACATCAATGCCAATGGTATTACAAATCAATAAAAAAGTTAAACTTTGAAGACCGAGTTTTTACTTTTGATAGGATAAAATGATTGCTAATGTTAGTAGTGCAAAGCATGATGGTAAAAACAGTGTTTTCCACTAAATTAAGAAACCTATAAAACAAAAGGATATTCAGAATAGGTCATAGTGAACACAGAATTCCTACTGCATCCAAATAAGGAGTACTATTCTACCAATTGAAATGAAAGTTGTAAATACTTTAAAGTATTTTAATAAAGACACATAATAAGTGAACTATAAAATGTTTGTAATAAAGCTGACGTTGAAAACTAAAAATACTTTAACATGGTAATATGCGTTTTCCCTGCTTCCTGTCATCAATCAGATTGTAGAAATGCTGACACTTTTGAAAAACTCTTTTGTAAATCAACCTAAGTATCTTCATTAATATTGAACTCTTCGGTAAATTAGTCCTCTCAAATTTGGTTGCATTTTGTTCAAAATGCAGTGGTTTTCCATTGGAAACAATTGGAGATCTTAGATGAAAATTGCAAAAAGGAAGACTGGAAACTTTTAAACAAAAAAAAAACAGGAACTACACAAATGGAATAACAATAGCACAAATAGTATACAAGATTTAATTTTGATACTCTATTTTTGGACTTTGGAATATCTCAACTTGTGGAAAGAATCCTTTGGTGGAGCTCTAGTTTTTAAATGAATAAATTTATTATCTTTATCAAAATTACACCAAGAAGGCTTTAATTTAGTAACATTGAAATTTGGCAAAACATTCGCAAGTGTCATAGATAGAGACAATGTACTACTGGACGCATTTGTCTTGTAAAAACACTTACTGAAAAATCGAGTCAAAAATAGCATCTGGAAAATACATTTTTTCAATATTTTCTAAATATTACAATACTTGTTTTTTAGCAGTTGGAAGGATATTGTCTCAAATAAAAATATTAGGCAACCAGCCATTATGTACCTTCTCATGGAAGGACACAACATCACCCATGAATTCTACTTGGAAAAGAAAAAAACTTTCCTACTAAGCCTCTAGATCTAACTACTAATGTAAAGGAAATATGGGGGACGGAAAAATACTCTGGGAATGCAATCAGCAAAATCTAAGAGTAAAGTTCCACGTTAGTTTCCAAACTGTAAGGAAAACAAATAAACAAGGATAAAGATTATACAAGACACTTGAGACAGAGCAGCCAATTGCAGTATGTTGACTTTATTTAAATTCTAATTCAAAGAGATAGAAATTTGTCAGACGTGCCATTGGCCCCACCCTAATCACAGCCTCCTCTTTCTTACAAAAGTAACCACAATCTTGACCTCCAAGCTAATCATATCCTTATGTTTCTTAATGGTTGCATCACTCCTAGACATTCCAGTTTAGTCTTGCTAGAGAGTATTATGCTAAGTGAAATATATTAAAGACAAATACTGTGTGATCTCACTCATAAGTGGGATTTAAACAAAACAGAGGATCATACGGGGGAGGGAGAGTAAAAGGGGATAGGGAAACAAACTGTAAGAGACTCTTAAAGAACAAACTGAGGGTTGATGGGTGGGGGGTGGGCTAGATGGGTGATGGGGATTAAGGAGGGTGCTTGTGGCGCTGTGAGCTGGCTGTTTCTGCAAGTGATGGACCACTGAATGCTACACCTGAAACCGATATTGCACTGTATGTTAACTAACTAGTTACATTACAAATTTGGAAGGAAAAAATTTATTGTAAGGAATTAACTTGTGCATTTAGGGAGGCTGACAAGTCCCAGGATCTGCAGTCAGACACCCGGAGACCCAGGAGAGCCACTGTGGGGTTCCTGGCCAGAGTCTGAAAGTCTGGGAAGCAGGAGAGCCAAGCCTCGAGTCTCGTTTATTTGGTGAGGATATTCTTCCACCTGGAAGAGGTAGGGCTTACAAGGAGTAGTAGTAGGTAGTGTGAAGTGTTTCTTCTTTGCCTGTGTGGATATCGGTATTTCCCATCCCAGCAAAAGCAGGAGTGGGATGGGGTCTCAGAGCATCGTCCTCACAAAGTGTGTGTGATTCAAATATTTTACAGCATTCCTTCGGACGAAGATCTGTATTGTAAAGTGACAAAGCCAGGACAAGCCAGTAGAACACCATTTGCCTACAAATTCGCATCTGTACATTTGTGTAAGCACAGTGTACTATGAGACTTGCTATTCGGGAAAGCAAAAGGCAAGGGGTTGCTGAAGCAGGAGTTCTCACTCTTTGAACTTTTTTTGTGCAATGGCATGAGTTAACTTCTTATTGGTTAGCATTACCGCAAATCAAACAGAGGAATATATTTGAAATTTCAGAAATTTGCATTTTACCAAATAGTGAAAGAGAGCGAGGGGTTGGGAGGGGGAAGAAAAGTAGGGAGGGAAAGAAAAGGAAAGGCCAGAGGAGAAAGAAGAGAAGCAAAGAGAAGAAAAGGAAAGAAGGGAACGGAGTGGGGTAAGGAAGTGGAAGGACAGGAGGAACGTGAAAGAACAAAAAAGAAAGTGAAAGGGGGCTCCTAGGTGGCTTTATTTCAGCTCTGGTCATCTTAGGTGGTGAGAACAAGCCCCGAATCCCGGGCTGAGCATGGAGGCTGCTTAAAATTCTCTCTCCCTCTGCCCCACCCCCGCCCCTGCTCACACTCACCCTCTCCTGAAAGAAAGAAATAAAACAGGGACGCCTGGGTGGCTCAGTTGGTTAAGCGACTGCCTTCAGCTCAGGTCATGATCCTGGAGACCCGGGATCGAGTCCCACATCGGGCTCTCCGCTCGGCGGGAAGCCTGCTTCTCCCTCTCTCACTCCCCCTGCTTGTGTTCCGTCTCTGGCTGTGTTTCTCTCTGTCAAATAAATAAAATCTTAAAAAAAAAAGAAATAAAACAGAAAACACAAAGGAGGGAGGGAGGGAGAGAGGAAGGAAGGAAGGAAGGAAAGGAGGAAGGGAGGGAGGGATGGAAAAGAAAGAATGGAAGAAAGAACAAAAAGAGAAAGAAATAAAAAGAAAGAAACAGAGACTAAAGGAAGAAAGACTAAAATAAGAAACAAAAGAAGGAGGGAAGAGAAAGAGATAAGGAAAAAGGGGAGAGAGGGAAGGGAGAAAAAGAGAGAGGAAAGTTCCCCATTTCCACTACATCCCCTCTCAGCTTCTGTCCACTGGAAAAGCGCTAAATCTAAATTCTCGATGGTCCCTCTCAAAATACTGTTACTTCAGAGTTGGGGGTTTCTATCTTTAGGTTATTCCTTCCTAGGACAGGGCAGAGAAATCGGGGTCTCATTACTAGAAGTTCAACTTTGTCACAAACTCAGGTGTGTAATAAATAACACTTTCTCTGAATCCGAACCTCCATTTTTCCCACAGTGGCAGAAAACATCACATCAGTCATCGTTGGCTTCTTCAGTCCTTCTCAGGGTTGTTCCCCAGTCCTGGCATGTTGCACAGTGCCATGAAGGCTAGAGCGAAAGTTTGTGGCTGACCTTCAAGTCATAAGGACTATTAGTCATCAGTGGACACAGGTTACCACAGGTCACTGCCAAGAGGCCCACTGTCCCATCTGCATGAGCTCTTTGGGTCCACAGGTGGCCCTTACAGATAGGACCCGGGAATCAGGGCACCTGGATGGCTCAGTCGGTTAAGTGTCTGCCTTTGGCTCAGGTCATGATCGCGGGGTCCTGAGATCCAGCCCGGGGTAGAGGGGGGGGGTCTCTGCTCAGTGGGGAGCCTGTTTCTTCCTCTCCCTCTGCCCCTTCTCCTGCTTGCTCCATATCTCTCTCTATCTCTCTCTCTCTCTCAAATAAATCAATAAAATCTTTTAAAAATTAAAATTAAAAATTAAAAAAAGGACCCAGGAATCATTTTCATGGCTTACTATGGTCCTATCTACCACAAAAATGGTCCCCTTTCAAGCCTCGCCACCAGAGATGTGTGTGTTGGAGTGGGGGGTGGGGGGCCATGAGGGCTGTCAGAAGGCCGGTCCAGGTTCCTGACTTTCTACAGCCCGAAGTCCACTTTCTCTTCTTCCTCCAACCATGAGTTTTTCCCTACTTAAGAAAATAGTCTGATAAAGCAAAACATTGTTTTGACTAGGACATACTGACAGTACAAAATATCTTTTATTTATATTTTTTAATGCAAGCTCTACACCCAAGGTGGCTTGAAGTCACTACCCCCAGACTGAGAATCGCACGGTTTAATGACTGAGCCAGCCCAGTGCCCCAGCACAAAATATCTTTTTTTAAAAGATTTATTTATTTATTTTGAGAGAGAGGAGAGAGAGACAGAGGAGAGAGGCAGAGGGAGAGGGAGAAAGAAACTTCAGCAGACCCTGTGCTCTGCACGGAGCCAGCAATGCGGGGCTTGATCCCATGACCCTGAAGCAGCCACCTGAAGTGAAACCAAGAGTCACTCTGGGGCCCCCAAAATATCGAATTCATCTTCAGATTTAAGCTGAAATATTCACCCTGAACCTTCACTTCTGCCTCTTTTTCAAGAGGAAAAAAAATAAACTGCAAACAAGTTTGTAAAAACCAGTAATACTTCTTTCATCTTCCTAAATCCCCGAAGTCAGTAAATCACAAAAACAACTTTAACAAGTATTCTCTGCAGGTCCCTAGTGAAACGTTGAGAAACTCTCTACCTGAGAGTCTTTCTTTTCAACATTGGAGCCTTTCCCAGCAAGACACTGGGCACAGGAAGACAGAAATAAGTGCTGTGAGAAGGAGGGACAAGATTTCAGTACTAAATGTGCCTTGGCCACCACGCCAACTCTGAGATTAAGACCAAGTCAAGGTCAAAGCCAGGCTGGATTATTCAAGACCATACTGAAGGTACTCCATCCCTGCCCCTTTCCTGCTTCTCAGTGTGCTTAGCAGAGAAGGTTCTAGTGATAGCCCTCTAACAGGTACTGAGGGTCAAAAAGGAAGAAAATCAATAAAACAAGATATGGGCAAGGACCACAGATGTTGAATAGGAATAAACTGAAAGGAAAATTATTCAACATATCTTAAATAGTCATTGCCCATGTGCATTGCTTGCTAGATTGGTGTGCATTGCTTGCTAGATTTTGTACCATGTAAATAAGCTCTTTAAATAGGGACCGTGTCAGCCTCATCTTTGTATAATAGTTCATGCTGAATAAATATGAGTTGGATTTCTCTGAATTTAAAGTGAGTAAATGAAAGCCTGCCAGGTGATTTTCAGGATGGACAAGTACAATATAAAAAGGCAAATAATCTAAATTATATTTCTTGAATGTCAAACTTTAGGTTAACAGTTAAAACTCAGAGAGAGACCTTATTGTTAATATAGACAATTTCCTGAGTCTATTGGCCCAGTGTTCTACAACAGACAAAAATGTCCGCAAAATATTGGACATTATCAAATAGTGTGTGAGAAACTAACAGATTGTCCCCAATGCTCGTAATTTGAGCATTACGAATCAACTAGTTTTAGAACTTCTGCCTCTGTTACAGTGTCAGTGAAACAAATGTAGATATAATATTTTATTCAAAGATAATGTGATCACTGATCAGAGAAATGAAAAGCAAAAAAAATACATGGAATCTCGATGAGCACTGAGCATTGTATGCAAGTGTTCATTCGTTATATCATACTTCCATTTTATAAAAGTACATGGAGAAAAGACTGGAAATAAATCCACCCAAAACATTACCTGAGAAGCGCCTGGGTGGCTCAGTTGGTTGAGCGACTGCCTTCGGCTCAGGTCATGATCCCAGAGACCCGGGTTCGAGTCCCACATCGGGCTCCCTGCTCAGCGGGAAGCCTGCTTCTCCCTCTCTCACTCCCCCTGCTTGTGTTCCCTCTCTGGCTGTGTTTCTCTCTGTCAAATAAATTTAAAAAAAAATCTTAAAAAAAAAAAAACATTACCTGAATATTTGGGACTGGCCGACTTCAACTTTCTGCTTTGCCCTTATTCATATTTTCTAGAATGAGGTGATACCATGTTTATAATGAATAAAAGAAACATTTTAAAAGAAAGATAAAAATAGGATTAGAATCCAGAAAAGGCTTTTTAAAATGAGCGTGACAGAAAAGGAAACCAACTCTTTTACATGTAAGCAAACATGGACTTACTCATCCATGAATAAGAATTGATAGTTGAAAGGCAAATTTCTGAAAAGCAGGAGAAAAAAAAATGGTCCTTCTAGGGTAGACAGAATCCTGTCCCCCACCCTAGCTCTCCCTGGCAAACAGTCATGCCTTGATTCTGGAACCTGTGAATGTTCCCAGACAAGGCAAAAGGAACTTAGCAGATGTGATTACTTGAAGAATTTTGAGATGAGCACACTAGCCTTAATTATCCAGGTGGGCCCAATGGAATCATAAGGGCCCTCATAAAAGGGAAGAGGGAGGGGCAGAGTAGGCAAAGTCCTTTTGATGGTGGTCTTCGCTTTGGTGCGCAGCCGGGAGTCCAAGGCGTGCGGGGAGCTTCTAGAAGCTGTGAAGGGTAGGCAAACAATTTCTGCCCTGCAGCCTTACCAACACCTCGATTTTAGCCCAGTGGGAATCATTTTGGACTTTTGACCTCCATAACCCTAAGATAATAAGTGTGTTTTATTTTAAGCCCCTAATTTTGCGGTCATTTGTTACGTTAGCCATAGCAAACTAACATACTGTTGTCCGTGCATTCATGCAGCTCCTGGTGTAGCCGGGGACTCGGGGCTCCCTGTGGCATCACACTGACGCCTTTGCATGATACCTGTCTATCCCTCCCACAGATTATTTAATTTCCTGGAGCCCAGCGGCCTCATCTCTACGGGGGGGAAAAGGGGGATAATAGGCATTTGCTTCCATAGAGGATGAGAATTCTGTAAGATAATTCGTGCAAAATACTTAACATGGTGCCAGACGCATACCAAGCCATTAATAAAGAGCAACTATTACTTCCGTAAATTTAAAACTGAATAAAATACCCGAATAATCATTTCAAAACCAGGTTTCCTTACTCAGTATTACAAGTTGTCAAACATTAACTTATAAAAATAAATACTGAGAAAGGTAGAAGACGCTGCTTTGCTCCACCCAGATCACTGCTTCCCGCTTGGGGAACAGTGCACTGAACTGCCTCAGCTCAGTGGCGCCCCTTCTGGTAGATTTGGAGAACTACAGCCAACCCTCCAATTTGGGTCTTTATTGAAGGACTGCTGCAGAGCTCCTTGAGATGACCTGAGGCTTCTGGGGAAACCATTTCGGTTTCCCGACTTCCCCATGGAGAGTATGGTTGGCAAACTCTCTCCGTAAGAGGACGGGTAGTGTTTCAGACCCCGGTGGGACATTCTTTCTCTGCCGCATTTATCCAACTCTGCCATTCGAGTGTGAAAGCAGCCATCCACAAAATATAAATGAATGGGTGTGGCTGAATTAGAGTAAAGCCTGATTTTATTTATTTTATTTATTTTATTTTTTTTCCAATTTTTTTTAAAGATTTTATTTATTTATTTGACAGAAGCACAGCAAGAGGGGGAACACAAACAGGGGGAGTGAGAGAGGGAGAAGCAGGTTTCCTGCCGAGCAGGGGGCCCAATAGGGGGCTCGATCCCAGGGTCCTGGGATCATAACCTAAGCTGAAGGCAGATACTTAACAACTGAGCCATGCAGGCACCCTCAATTTTTAATGTTAAAGCCTAATTTTATGGACACTGAATTTCAGTATCTTAATTCCACGTGTCAAATACTTTGGTATTTCTGTTTGTAAATGATAGAAGAAATTCTGAGCTCAGGGGGGTTCAAAAAGGCTGTAGATTTATTGTGACCATTTTGCAATAGATAGAGGGATTCATGGTATACGCCTGAAACCAATGTAATGTTACATGTCAATTATATCATAATTTTAAAAGTAAGCAGCAGGCTAGATGAGGCCAGCCATGTTTTGCCATCCCTTAAGCTGGAAGAACAGGGTAGAGCAGTGAGGTGTTCATGAAGCTACCCTTCTAGTGCATGTGAGTTGACAGAACGGGCTAAGATGGGACCCTAGAGCTTGAAACGTTGTTTGGAGGATGCAGGATACTCCTTCCTGGCTCCACAAGGGTCAAGAGAAAATGGAAAAAAAATGAGGAGGGGGAAATTAACAGTCATAACTTCTTTGGAAGCTTAGTACCATCAAGAAAATCATAGCAAAATAAAAGGAATTATTTTAATATTCACAATGTGAGGGGTGCCTGGGCGGCTCAGTCAGTGGAGCATGTGACTCTTGATCTCAGGGTTGTAAGTTCAAGCCCCTAGCTGGGTGGAGAGATGACCTAAAATAAGATCTTAAAAAAAAAAGGAAAGAAAAATTGACGATGTCATATTTTCCATTTAGAAAACTTTGTCTCCACTAGTAAACAGAACTAGCAGGTTAGAGTGGCCATAGCTAAGTAATCATGCAAAAAAACCCACAATTGCAATTTACTACTATATGAATATTTATAAAGAATATTTAATGATCTGATAAAGAATAGAGAAAAGAAATAGAATTTCACAACTGTGGGAACCGATCTTTCTACCCAAACATAGCACGCTTCTACAGTCCATTCTTTTCAAGAAGAAACAACTTGGAGGAACTTATTTGCTTAACAAACATTAACTCTTGACCCTGAAACCTTTGTCTTTTTGTTTTCCCATGGTGTATTTTCTTTTTGGCTCGACTTCTTTTTAAACTTCTGTACTCCTTTAAATCATACCTTTTTTTTTTTTAATCATACCATTTTTGGGGGGTTGTTCTTATTTTTATTTTGTTGCTGGACAACCTTAGCTTTGAAATTAGTCTTTATGGCTCCTCTTTCCACATGCCTTCATCGCATGTAATGGTAAGGTTTCCTCTGAATTCACACTTGACCTCCATCCGCCTTGTACTTCTCTAGCTCTGGACTCTCCTTTACAGCCACCTCCTGCACATTCTCAGAATCAGTGAAGAAAGTGTTGCTTTAGCTCCAAGTAGTTGAGAGAGAGTCATCCTCTCTACGGATTGACATTGCTATACTGAGAAATATGGAGACTAGGTGTGCTGATTTCACTTGATACCAGATGTAATAGACAGTTAATGACTATGTCCTTGGCTTTGGAGGTCTCCAGATTCTTCTCTCTAGACACTTGGAAACTAATTTGATCCACACTTGTCATGATGAGTTCAGACGCCAGGATCTGGGTGGGAGAGCTGTCATGAAACTCAGTGTCCATGATGTACTGCTTATATAACTCGACCACCTTCTGTTCCAGGTACTCATTCAGCACTGCGTTAGACATAGGCTTCTGCATTTGCAGACTGCTTTTCTCTTTGATGCTGGTTATTCTCCAGTAGGATGAGTACCGCTGATTAGGTTTCTGGGGAAAGTAGCTGGGCTGGGGCGAAAGGGAATCCTCCATGGGCAAAGGAATCTCCGATGACTTCAGCAAGGGGCCGTATTCAAAACTGCTCTGAGGGGGAAAATCTGTTGTCACCGAATTAATAGCCATCACCTGGTCCCCTGCAATATGTAAGTCATTGTAATTCTTGCAAATACTTTGGCAGGAGGGGGGAACCAAGTAGGTCTCTCTGCTGGAGTCTCTGCATATTTCAACTGTAGCCACATTGGGACTTTCAAACACAGGATTGGGGTTTGTCTGCAGCATCATGGCTCTCTGACTTCTACTGTGTTGACGCTCTCTTGAATGCACTGAAGAAATAAACTTGTCCGAGGATTTGCAGCTCACATACAGACTTTGGACTTGGGTTTCATCCACAGAGCAGTAGGATTGAGTAGCAGATCTGGTCTCTTCTTCCCTTTCCTCAGCCACCTGCTCATTGTAAGACGAGCGGCTCCAGTGGATGTCCTTCTGGTAGGCAAGTCCACTGAGATACCCTTCGGACAGCATTCTGGAAAGAGAGTTGATAACTAATAATGGGGGAAGTGAAGATTGGAATTGTAAAACTGAGCGGTTGATGGTAGCAAAAATAAAGGGGGGCACTGGGTGGCTCAGTGCGTTGAGTGTCTGCTTTGGGCTCAGGTTATGATTCCAGGGTCCTGGGATTGAGCCTCACATTGGACTCTCTGCTCAGCGGGGAGTGTGCTTCTCCCTCTGTGCTACCTCACTCCTTCCCCCCTACCCCAAATGAAATTTTTTTAAAAAATTAAAAAATAGGACACCAAAGAAGGTGATTACATTCATCCACCAAGCGTGCTGTGTAGCAGGACTATCGCCTATGGTAGAGATAAAAAGACAAAAAGAAATAGTTGAGTCTTTCAAGAAGGTTCTACTATGGGAGAAAAGCTGGATGCAGACAATTACAATATTACATCACGAAGGATTGGAACCACCATGGGTACCAAGGAAGTACAGAAGAGGAGCCCCTAACACAGCCTGGGGCAAAGGCAGAGAAGTCACAGGATGTGTCCTAGGGAAGGTGACATTTCAGCTAAATTGTGAAGACTGAGTGGAAGTTTCAGCCATACAGAATTAAAAGAGAATCTGCTTGGAACACTGGGGAAAAAAAAAAAAAGAGAGAGAGACTCTGGCGGCCCTTGAGTGTCAGGCAGCAGTGATTGCTTTCTGCTCCAGAGAAAATGGAGAATGACTGAGAAGCTGAAAATTGGGGAAGTAACTAGTGGGTTGGGGGGCGGAATGCAGAAACTTATTGCAAATTTCACTGAAAGTAGGAACTGTGTCTTACTCATCTTTGTATTGCTCCCTGGGAGCTGGCCACAACTGTTTGCATTTTGAAGGGACTCAAAATACAACTGTTAATAGCTTGAATTAAGTAATCAGCAATGACAGGTAGGAGAAGAATTCACTACCGACCCATCACAAAGGCCCACGGAGCCTCCCTAAGTCTGCAGCAAGAGGAGTTCCCTGCTCTGTCCTACCTCCGCTTCTCATGGTGTGATGTCCTAGAAAGGTCTCTGGGCCCAGCTGATGTGTTTACCTCTCCCCTAGTTAGCAGGGAGCTTTCCTGATCTGGGGCTCTGGCTCCACCTGCCCCCCCTCGTCACCCTCAGTGGCTGTCGCTGGCGTGGCTCGAACAGGCTGGAAGAGGACAACTGCCTTTTCTAAAAAAGGAACCGTGTGACATTCCTGGCACTGGGGCACCAGACAACGGAAAAGGTAACTGTTCCTCTTTGGTTTTGAGGGCCAGCCTTTTCAAACACATCTATTAACTGGAGCCTGAAATTGAAAAGTCAAATGAGGGACACCTGGGTGGCTCAGTCAGTTAATCGGCAGCCTTCGGCTCAGGTCACGATCCCGGAGTCCTGGGATCTGACTCCTTGCTCAGTGGGGAGTCTGCTTCTCCGTCTCTCTCTGCCTGCATTCCCCCGATTTGTGCTCTGTCTGTCTGTCTCTCTCACGAATCTTAAAAAAAAAAGTCAAATTGGGAAATAATTTTATCTAAACAGAAGGGTCCCATTTTTACATTTTAGCATCTACATTCAATTACTGCCAAGTGATTTTTTTCAATTGTATAAAGGTAATATAAACAGGAAAAATAGTATAATTGTTTTAATTGTGTAAGAGTAACTTTTTCAGTGTTGATTTTTCTCTTGTAGAAGTACTGGGAGATAGAGTCAGTAAATTTATCAATTATTTAAGTAATTACTGTATTCTACTCAGTGTTACATTGCCATAAAGACACAAAATTAAAAGTCTTCAACAAATCTGTGAGATGATCCCTGTATGTGGGACACACTTAGGAGGATAATGAAAATGTTTCCTGAGAAAATTTTTCTAAGTGTAGTTCTTCCCTCAAACTGAACATCAAGATGAAAAGTCACCTCTTAGATTTGTGAGAAGCAGATACGGGACAAAGCAAAGGATGTTATCATATAGCCGTAATAGTGATACAGTTAGTTCCCCAGTCGCCCCCTCCGCCTCACCCAGACATCTCTTGGGGGTGGGAAGATTGCAGAGGTATCTGTTTCCCTGGATGCCAGTTTGATGACACGTTGATCACCAAACATGCCCCCCCATATGCACAACTGACCCTATAGCTCTGTGTGAGCAAGCTGGAACTGAGGGGGGACCCAGCGAGGAAGGAGCCCTGAAGTGGCTGAAGAAACCTAATGTGAATATTCATAAGAAAAGTGAGAACAGAAGAGACAAGTGCAATAACATTTTAGAAGCCGGAAATTGGGAGACCAATAGTTAATGTCTTTGGAGGTGAGAAAACTGACTCTTAATAAGAACCGTGGAAAAATCCAAGAGCTGGTTCCAGGCGAGAGAATGAGCTGCTGTCAATATTCTCAAGGGGACAGAAACAATCTTCAATTAAAAGTAGGATGCAATAAAAAAATTCTCAAGTCCTTAGAAATTAAAAATGTTAGTGAATTTTAAAGTTCAGTAGAAAGATGGGAAAGTAAAGTTGAGGCAAACTTCCATTTTGGAAGTAAAACAAAAATACAGGATGAAAAATAATAAAGTTAGGAAAACCAGTCCAGGAGCTTCATTATCGGAATAATGGAAGGCTCAGAAAGAAGACAGAGTATAGGGGAGAAATGTAAAGGGTTTTTCCCAGACCTAAAGGATATGTTTCCAGAATACTGGGTAAATGCCCACTTTTCCTATAGGTCCCCTCTTATTACTATAAATCAAATTCTTGGAACAAAGAAAAAAACTTTATGCATTTTCAGAGAGAAAAAAGAATACAAGAATCAGAGTGCTTAGACTTTCCAAAGCAACATGAGAAGCACGAACATTATGTAACAATGTCTAAAAATTTTTGGATGAAATTTATAATCAACTTAGGATTTAATGATGAAATCATCAATCAAGTATGATGTTAAAATAGAGGTATCTTTTAAGTCACAAGTCTCAAATAGCTCATGTCCCAGGAAGTCAGTGGAAGATGTGCTCTACCGAAAGGAGTAAAGAGTGTAAAAGGCAACTTTTTTGGCTGCTTGGAACAGAGCAGAAGGCTTCTGGAGATGAAGATGAAATTGAAGACCACTTCATAAGTCTGAGCATCATGAAGTGAGGTTTATGTAATTGGCTATGAACTTGGGGATGAATTAGGAAAAGTGAAACAAATGAAAAATTTCAACCAGTGCTGTCCAACAGAACTTTCTGAAATGATGCAATGATCTCTATTTATGTTGTACAAAATGATAAGCAGTAGCCACGTGTGGTTAGCAGGCTCTTGAAATGCAGCTAATGAAACTTACTTTAATTTTATTTAAATTAATTTAAAACACCACATGGCATTCTATGGGACAGCATAGGCTTAGAAGATAGTGAAGACGATGACATAAAATTTTAAAATACTTAAGACAGGTGATATAATTGCAATTTAAAGTGTACCAGATGATCACTGTCATTCACTGTCCTAGCAATAATTCTAGAGCCACATCTGATGACTTCATCTCTGTACTCCTTTCAAGGAGTGTTGGGGAGGGGTTATCAAAAGCTAGTGACCCAAGGGCATAAACTCTGAGCTATTTGGTAAAGGTCTATGGGACTCTAATCTGAGACACTTTGTCTTTAGCTATTTTGAAACCAAGATTAGATGACACTTCCTTTTCTTTTTTTACTTCCTTCTCATTTTTTTCACATTACCGTTTAGGGAAGTCGAGAATCCTTGTGTGTGTGAGTGGTTCAAGGAAATTTTTTTAAGCTATGTTTGTTTTAATAGTGTGGTTTCTTAGGTTGTCTCTGAGGTGATGCAAATGCCATCTAATACAGATTTCTCTGGTGATGGAAATGTGAACTGTTTGTGGCATCCAACGTGATAGCTGAGAGCTACATAGGACTAGTGAATGTGGGAAATGTCGCCAGGGTGACAGGTTTCCTTTCATTTAAATTGCCGCATTTGGCTACCATATCACATTCCACAGATCTAGGCAATTATAAACTCCAGCTCCTAAGTTAAGAAAAAGTTGTGCAGGGGCACCTGGGTGGCTCAGTTGGTTAAGCGACTGCCTTTGGCTCAGGTCATGGTCCCAGAGACCCGGGATCCAGCCCCGTATCAGGCTCCCTGCTCTGCAGGAAGCCTGCTTCTTCCTCTTTCACTCCCCCTGCTTGTGTTCCCTCTCTAGCTGTGTTTCTCTCTGTCAAATAAATAAATAAAATCTTAAAAAAAAAAAAAGAAAAAGTTGTGCAGCTTAAAAGAAAAAAGTGTGGTTTGCTACATGGCTAAGTTGGACATAGTTTGGGATGGTCACAATAATACATAAAACAGTGAAAATTGGGGCGCCTGGGTGGCTCAGTTGGTTAAGCGACTGCCTTCGGCTCAGGTCATGATCCTGGAGACCCAGGATCATGACCCACATCGGGATTCCTGCTCGGCGGGGAAGCCTGCTTCTCCCTCTTCTCAGTCCCTCTGTTTGTGTTCCCGCTCTAGCTCAGTTTCTCTGTCGAATAAATAAATAAAATCTTTAAAAAAAAAAAACAGTGAAAATTGGCCTAACCAAATTCGAGGTATAGTTGCAGGATGACAATGTCAGAAGACAAGGATAGTACTTTATCACGTAGAGTAATATAATAGCAATAAAAATTGTCTTACGCATTTGCCTCCGTGTCCAGACTGGGTGGCCAGCTGGTGTAGAGAAAGGAGCACTGACTTAGGAAGTGCTTACTGTGTGTATTTGGTACAAGCCGGAGGGGGGGGGGACTAGATCATTATCTGGTTGGTGACAAGGCAATAAATAAGGCCCCAAAGAGAAAAATATAAAAATTGGGGATAAATACTAAATAATTAATAAAAAAGGAGCTAAAAGTAGTTGCTTTTGAAAAAGAAGGGCAGGGACTGCTGTTTTGCCTAACAAACCTCTTAGGATCATTTGACCCAAATTATGTTCATGTAGAACTTGGATTCATTTCTTAATTAAAATAAAAGCTATAAATATTTTTAAAGTAACTAAGGGTGGGGGGAGAGGCTGGCCCTTCTTATACAGCTGAATTTGTGGTTAAAGATAAAACACATTTTGTTTTTTGAGAGAAAGAGCATGCATGCAGGGTAGGGAAGCATATGTGAGGCAGTTGGGGGGTGTGAGGGGAGGAGCAGAGGGAGAGAGAGAAGCCCAAGCAGGCTCCATGGCCAGCACAGAGCTGGACCTGGGCCTTGATCTCACTACCCTGAGATCATGACCTGACATGAAATTAAGAGTCAGGTGCTTGGCCAGCTGAGCCACTGAGGCACCCCAAAGATAGAACATATTCTGAGGGTAGAGACAGAAAAATCACTGTAAAAGATAAACTTTTTTTGGCTCTAAAAAACAAGAAGGATTTAGGGGCTCCTGGGTGGCTCAGTGGGTTAAAACCTTTGTCTTCGGCTCAGGTTATGATCTCAGGGTCCTGGGATCGAGGCCCAAATAATCGGCCCTAATGGGGTCTTCTTTCATTTTATGTGAACGATGTTTATGAGCACTGCAGATCATCTCCACTCCTCCAAAACAGTGACGGAAGAGGGTCTAGGATTTGGTCTGGAATAATGGGTCTTTTGCACTATTTGTCATCAGCCGAGAGCTTTTGTTGGTAACTTGATTCTGGTGGAACAAGAACCCTACTGTTGTGATGTGTGCGGTTCAGTGCAGGCCACTAGGTCAGAAAGTGGTAAGTCCGATGGTGGAACAGCAGAAAGTAGGTCCTAATTTTTAGGGAGAGATATGCTCATGGTAACGGAAAAGATTGCTCGGACGGAAGGAGGAGCATTCGAGGAAGTAACTCAAGTCATGCAAGGCTGAGGAGATGCAGTGTAACTTGCAGGCCATAGAAAGCGCTGGAAGGTAACCAAGCCCATGCAGGGCATGACATCATCTCTCAGTAAAGTACAAAACTGATTTCAACAAAGTGAGATTGGAGTTAATGACCCAAGTCAGGAGATGGCTAGATTTATCTCCAGCTGAGGGGATTGAGACAAGAAACAGGGAGGGAGGTAGCATAATAGGAAGGGAAGGAATGGACTTGAGGGACTGAGACTCTTACACATGGAAATGAAGGAGAGGAGCCAAAAATAATCGAGTCTGGGCCCGCTGGGGAAATGGTACCAGCACTGACCAATATGGCTCCCCGTATTTCAGGAGAAGGAGCTGGAAAAGGAGCTAACAGGTTTCCTTGAGTTCCACTTGAGTCTCACACAAGATGAACTTTCTAAGTGCAAGTGTCTAATTGTACATTGGAGATTTGGGCAGGGAGCACATTAGAGAGGCTACTTATAGTCCACAGTGAAATCATCTTCCAGGTGTGTGCAGTAGGAATTTATACTGGGAGCTAGAGGAGCTTGTGAGTGTTGATAGTAATTTCTTTGGGGAGCCTGCTTGGCACAGCCCAAGGAGGAAGGCGCCACAGCCAGAGTGATAGTATCAAGAGCTTTGTAAAGACTACAAGAACTTCAAATAAGCGGGACAACTCATATTTTAAAATCTACATTCAAAGGGAAAGTTTCATCATATATTCGGACTAAGGCAAAAAAAAAAAAAAAATCTTGAGCTAGTCGCCCGTCAGGAGACCAGAATTCTGGTTCTGACCCTGTCATGAGATCTGGTTCTAGTCTTGTTAATGACAAGTCAATAGAATAGCTCAATCAGTGCTAGCTACAACCCATATCCTCTTAAGCATTTTTTACGTACTAAATCACTGGGTCCCCACAAAGACTCGGAGATGTAGGTACTAGTATGCTTGCTTATCGTCTAGAACTCAAAAGTAACATGTCCAAAGCCATCAGACCTTCAGACACTAGCAATCAGAAAACAGCCCAAACTCACATGTCGCTTACTCCTCAGAGACTCAACTTCTGGTTTGTAAATGAAGAATGTAGGATTAACTTATTGATTGAGTCCCCTCAAACTTTAATATTGTGTGAGTTTGTAAGTATAAAGAGTGTTGAGTGGGTGTTACTCAGAATCGAAAGCAGTTTCTGAAAATTAGCAGCAGAGGGCAGCAGAGAGCAGGCTAAGGCAGCTTTTGAAAGCTTGCTCTAAAGCTATGCAGAGGAATATTGGGTGAAATGTATAAACAAAAATTACATATTAAGCCATTTAATATTCAGAAAAACCTTTAATATGCCATTAGAGTGAAAACAATAGTGTATCTCCTGAAATCCTAAAACTTAAAAATAGATAAATAATGTTATTTGAGTTTATTTTAATTGTTAACATTTAAAATTCTAGGGATTATTTGTGAAATTCTTTTTTTTTAAAGATTTTATTTATTTATTTGACAGAGATAAATACAACTATGGAGGTAACACAAGCAGGGGGAGTGAGAGAGGGAGAAGCAGGCTTCCTGCCGAGCAGGGAGCCCCATGTAGGACTCGATCCCAGATCTCTGGGATCATGACCTGAGCAAAAGGCCGTCGCTCAACCAAGTGAGCCACCCAGGCGCCCCTATTTGTGAAATTCTTGAAATTAATCTCTTAACAGGTATAGTAAAAGGTATACTTCAAACAAATATTAAGACATGTGTTAGAGTAAATTTTATCTGGAACACTGAGATGTAAGCCAATGGACGATTTTAATTGTTCCAAGATATTTTATCACTTGAATTTTGTTTCTCATCCTAGAGAAGATATATAGGTATATTTAGAATTGCCCATAACTGGGGCGCCTGGGTGGCTCAGTTGGTTAAGTGACTGCCTTCGGCTCAGGTCATGATCCCGGAGACCCAGGATCAAGCCCCACATCGGGCTCCCTGCTCAGCAGGAGGCCTGCTTCTCCCTCTCTCACTCCCCCTGCTTGTGTTCCCTCTATGGCTGTGTTTCTCTCTGTCAAATAAATAAAATCTTAAAAAAAATAATTGCCCATAACTAAGTGTGATTAATGCAGATTAAATATTCCAGGTAAATTTAATCTACATTAATCATTACCAGATAGGGGAATACCCAAATTAACCTTATGTGCAAATTCACATCTTAGAAATATATACCAAAGTGCAGAACCTTGTGAAATCATTGGCTGGGATTTCAGAAGAAATGGCAATGTAAATTCTTCCTGCTTCACTAGCATTGGCATAGTTTCTCAGAAAACTCTTGTTTTACTCTGTATATAGAAATACTTTCCATTTATACCCAAATAAAACAGGCACACATTAAGAACTTTCTAACAGGGAACATTTGGAAAAAACTAAGTTAGGGATCAGCAAACTTTTTTTTTGGTAAGGGGCTAAATAGTTAATATTTTAAGTCTCTGCCACTGCTAGTCTGCCTCATAGCAGGAAAGCAGCCATAGACCATATGTAAACAAATGGATGTGGCTCTGCTCCAATAAAACTTTATTTAGAAAATTGGGCAAAGGGCCAATCTGATTCATGGGCCATGGTTTGTCTACCCTTGACCTAAGTCAAAAAGCAGATACAGTAGTGGGGTAGAGCATAATAATAATCATAGTCATGTTGGGTGCTTTCCATACATTACACCTCATTTTTCAGTAACACTACATGTTAGCTATTACCGCAGTTTGGATTTTCCAAGCAAGAAAGCTGAAGTTGAGGGGCGCCTAGGTGGCTCAGAGGGTTAAGCCTCTGCCTTTGGCTCAGGTCATGATCCCGGGGTCCTGGGATCGAGCCCCACATCAGGGTCTCTGCTCAGCAGGGAGCCTGCTTGTTTCTCTGCCTGCCTCTCTGCCTATTTGTGATCTCTCTCTCTGTCAAATAAATAAAATCTTTAAAAAAAAAAAAAGAAAGAAAGCCTAGGTTGAGATTAGACCCATGACCTTCCCAAGGACACAAAGCAACTAAGTGCTAGAGGCAAGATTCAAGTCCAAATGTACAGACCCCAAAGCATGTTGTCTGTTGTTAAAATATATCCCACCGCTGCCATGTTGAGAGCAGTTAACATCGAGCAGTCCTGACAAGCAATGAGTCTTTCAAGGAGAAGGGTGTCTACCCTGAGTCTATTTACTCACAAAGGCACTTGGGAATGAAGGAGGAAGTATAGGGAAGTACAGAAAGAAAAGCTCCAAGAAGACTCCCCTGCAGAGCAGTGGCCCAGAGGACTACACACTTGTCCCAACTGTGTATCAATGCCAGTAAGTCTTTGAGGTATTCTAATAATTCATCCTCTCTGGCCTTGTAATCTTATCATGTGAACATTTTCCCTAACCACTCCCACTGGCTGTGACCCGACATCACCTCGCACCCTAATGTTACAACCACAGGGTACTTTACTGTTAGAGATGCACTGTTTAACTATTGCCAGCGCCCCGGGACCTCTGGGATCAAGTTCACACACATGAGGCCCTCGTAATACATGGTCTTTGTTTTCCCAACCTCCTCTCTGCCTGCTCCCTGCAAGATGGGGACCCAGCTATGTCCCACTGCTGCCCTTTCTCCATACCTCAAGCCCATCCCAGGCCTTTGTGCATTTTTATTTCTGTCCCGAGATCCCTGCTTTCCTATCCAACCCCTGTTTCATCCTTCACATGCCCTCTAGCCACAGTTCTGAGCCACTGGTCATCCATTCAGCACCTTTGCCCCAGAATGAGAGATCTGGCTTATTCTTCCCCTACTGCCAAGATCTTTTTCAGGATCACATGGACTTTGAGCAAAATCAGCTGCGACCTTAAAGAAGCCAGTGAAACAAATCATTGGAAAAGCCCTTTGAATGAAGGAGTAACTGGTAATAGCAAAAGGAAAGTGAGAAGATTGGGGACTGGTAGAAAGTGGAGGTGATAGGTCTGAGGGCTTGAGACATTTGTCTGGGTTGACACAGGGGTGCACAGAAGACTTCAGAGCTACATGGAAGAGGCAGCAGGGACTGGCTGCTGGCATCCTAGGAAATAAAGGCAGGCAAAGTCTGTTTGACATTTTGGAGAAGATCCTGGGCCCAGCTAGCTGGGGGGCAGTTTGGTTCCCACCTCTTGTCCACTTGTCTGCTTAAAAAGATCTACCTTTAAAAAAATTTTTTTTTATTTATTTGTTTGACAATGAGGGAGACAGTTATAGAGGGAACACAAGCAGGGGGAGGGAGAAAGGGAGAAGCAGGCTTCCCGCCGAGCAGGGAGCCCGATGCGAGGCTTGATCCCAGGATCCTGGGATAATGACCTGAGCCAAAGGCAGAAGCTTAACGACTGAACCACCCAGGCGCCCCGAGATCTGCCTTTTAACAGTCACAAAATAATATGTCTGCAGGCACATCTTAGGTTTCTCAAAGTGGACATTGAGGGTTTTGGTGTGTTTTTTTTGCCTTTTTGCTGTGTGTCTTAAACCTCCACGAGCGTTTCCTTAGTCCAGACTGGGAGAAGGCGGATTACGACCTCACAGCCTTTGCAAACTGCCTTTCCAGGAGCTGGGGCCAATTCTCCCACCAGCAACATGGGAAATTAACTGTTTCCACTGCCATTCTTCAACACAGTCTTGTTTTTTTAATTTGCCAGTCAGAGGAGCAGATTCATTCTTGCCTCCAGTTTGAGGATGAAGCAATGTCTTGTGAAGATTATATGGAGGTGACCTATCAGAGATACATTCTTAATACCCTCCCAATCCCCACGATACTCCCATCTCTTCATCTTTTTTCCCTCTAATCTCAGTCCTACATCCCCTAATTCCAGTCTTCAGGTTTTATTGTTTTTGTTTTTGTTTTAAGGTCTCGATTTCTGGGTCTTGTGACTAAACTGCCAACAGGTATATGGCTGAAAACCTTGAATTTTATCTTGTTCATAATCTAGTTATTGGAACCAAATCTATATTACTTTTTTTTTCATCATGAGAAGTAAATCTGTTACATGTTTCAGCGAGTGATGCAAGAACTTTACCCCAAACAAGGTTTCTTTAGGAAAGATCTCCCCATCTAAACAAAGCTTCTGAAGTTTGCTTACTGTTACCTTTGAAAGTACACGTTTTCTAGAGCTAGAAATGAACGTTCTTTCACCGTATACCCTGCTTTATATTCCTCTTATTTCATCTTGGGCAATATCTGTCAGTGAAGGATCTGAAGTTATCACTCCTCCGTATATCAAATCTTTTTACAAAAGAAATAGTTTGGGATTATCTCTTCAATCAAACATGAAGTGATTCTTGAGTTCTGAAAGTCTAATTTGATGGCTAAGAAAATAAAAGTCAAATGACCTCTGTTTACCATGTTAACATCAGCAAGTAAGTTTTCAGTTCAGACCAAAGTTACCAGTGACTTCTAAGGGCGTTATCTGGGTCTGTGAGTTTCCTTATTACAGAAACTGTAAATTTTGATGCAGAAAATTTGTGAATGTATTTTAGTCATAGTTTGGATTTTCTTCATATTTGGTCTTGACCTCTCACAAATAAAAAAATTAAAGCTTATGATCCTTTTTTGAATTTGACACAAAATGAGAAGAAAACAAATAGTATTGACTGATGTTACATTTCTTTGGTACTCTAATTGTTAATCATTGTTCATTATATTGCTAATTATCTCCATTGACATTTACTTAGTCATGGTCCTATCAACAAAATGTGGTGTAATATACTTGATTAGGTTCTAAACTGAGAAAATCAAATTGTGAAGAACATGTGGCTAATGGGAGAAATTTAAATATGGGTCATGTATTAGATATAGTAGCGTATTGATGTTAAATTTCTGTAGAATTATAATTATGTAGAATACCATCCTTTTTCTTAGGAGATAAATGCTCAAGAATCTGAGGGTGGCATGTGTCCTAAAGTCACCAAAGGAACTGTGTCTATATTTGTGTGTGTGTGTGTGTGTAGAGAAAGGAAGATAGTGATGGAAACATGGGTGTTCATTGTACTGTTCTTTCCATTTTAATGTAGGTTTAAAACTGCAAAACAAGAACTGGGAGAAAAATAACTATGTTTAGTTAATGAAGGCAAATTTACATTGTGTCATATTTGCGAAGAGCTTAGAGGGACGATATCTTATGTATCTGAGATAATCATTAGGTATGTGATCAGAAATGTTTCAGTAACTTGAAACAGCTGTTGAAACACCACTGTGCTGTGAGCTAACAGGATTAGTGCCCTACCTCTGTAGATCCCCTACGTGACCATTCTAATATGAATTGAAAATACTCTCTATTCCATTGGGAAGCTTCTCAAGCTCTAAAACACACTGTTATTACACTGACCTACAAAAGAAATGTTCCAAGAATATCAAGTCTGAATATTCTGGCCAAGTCAGGTCTATACTGAAGCACAGATGGTTGTGTGCTAGAAAAAGGATGTTTGAGCAGATCTCCAGAGAATTAAAGCCCGCCTGGCTTGCAGTCTCTAATACCCACAGGTAGACCTGCCCCCAATCAGCCAGATGGCAATTCGAAAAGCAACAGTACCCAAGATCACATTCGCTTTGAGTCTGCCCTGCCACACACGGGAAAACCCTTATCTCAAGCTCTCAGAATGAATAATTGAGAGTCAAAGCCAATTGGAACTTACTGTAATGGGACTCATCTCAAAAACCCGATCACTGTAACTCAATTCTAGAATCATGCTGTCCCTGCAGAACTGTGGTTCGTTTTTTAGGCCTTTCTTTTCATAACACAGAAGCTAAATCTGTGCGGCAGCTACTGCGTAAGGACACCATCAATCCCACAACTAGTGCTGGATATCACCCGTCCAAAGGGTTAGGTGAAAAAAAAGCCTCTCAGAAATGCCCAAAAGGTGAACAGCTGGAGCTGAGAGAAGCGAGTGTTTGATTTCATTGTTCTTTCTCGTCCTGCTCCCTGGAATGCTTGCACCAACTCCCCCTCGCCTCTGATTCGGTCAACTAGAAAAGCAACCGAGATGTTACCATTGCCTCTGGCTTCTGATGGGAGCTGACTGCAAAGGTGACGAGAGAGACAAGGCAAGGGGTAGCACTGAGAGGGCCCATTGCCTCCTTTCTCTTACCTTGGCTAACTGATCTGCTCCTTTGGTCCTGAAGAAACAGCGATCCACCATGTAGAGACGAATGAGCCAGCCAGTGCTCTCTTCAGAAATGTCGGCAAGCCTTCCACTGGTAAGGCCAAGAAACTAAGCTGCTCATTGCCTGGCCATTCTTCTTATAACTGATCCCATGGAAAGAGTTCTGTTTGTTCAAGTCTGATTTGTGCTCGAGAACAGTGGGAAGTCCCAAGAAGGGGGGAGGCAAAAACTGACAAAGCCACACCGAGCCACAGAATGGTGTTTCTTCCCCTTTTTTCAAAAATGAAACCTATCTATGAAACTGTCTCTGGTTAAAATAGTTGATTGCCACACTTTATATAAGAAGTCTATCAACCTAAGTTTACTCCTCTAACAGTAAATTCTCTGCGATCCCTTTACCAAAGAGAGCCAGCACCAGAAAGCATTTTGAAAACTGTTTCTTCACTGATCTATAGTTTTAGAGAAGTATTCTCAGATTTGTACTCACAAATTTTAAAAATGCAAATGAAAACCATTTTCTCTCTCTCTCTCTCTCTCAAAAAGAAACAAACCAACCAACAAACAAACATGTGATAATACCCTGAGTGGGCAAAGTTGTGGAAAAACAGGCACTCTCCTATGTTAGTGGTGAGATTGTAGACATTTCCAGCAGGCCATTTCCCAGTACGTGTTGACTTTTTTTTTCCCCCCATGATTTTAAATATTCATACCCTCTGACCCAACAACTTTATATGTATAAATTCACCTATGTCACATATTTACACCAGTGCACAAAAACATGTGAAAAGGTATTTGTTGCAGCATTAAGTAAACAACTGGAAAAATATGCATAAATAGGATATGAGCCAAATAAATGTAGAGCTATGTAGATTACTACACAGTTGTTAGAGGGATATGGCTTTACATGGAATCATAGGAAAGGTCTCCAAGATACATTGTTCATCAAGAGCATATAATTTGCTCCAATCTGTATCTTTAAAAGGATATATAAGCAAACATGTATCTATGTTTGCTTACACATAGACTATTTCTATAGGGAGATGGAAAAAACTAGAGAGAAGCAATTGCCTTTTTTAAATTTTTTATTTAAATTCAATTAAATTAACATATAGTATTTATTATTTTAAGAGATAGAATTTAGTGATTCATCACTCTTATGTAACATGCAGTGTTCATTACTTCAAGTGCCCTCCTTAATGCCCATCACTCAATTACCCTATCCCCCCCACACACTTCCCTTTCCAAACCATGAATATGTCCACTTAATGGGTTTATTATGTTTACCTTTGATTTACAACTTGCCTTAAAGTTTTATCTTTAAAAGTGTACTGGTATTTTATGTATGTTAGCGTTTCTGGGGATTTTCTGCATTATTTCATGGGAAATTACTTAGATCCAGTTGGAAAGGCAGGTTCCCACATGTGAGCCATAATATGAATTAGTGTTGAACCTGACCATAAGACTTTAGTTGTGAGCAAGAGGTTGTCATTAACTTGAGGGCCAAATATTGTTTTATTTGTTTATTGTTTCATTTGAGTACAGGTTCAATTACAACCAGATAGACTGAGGATGTTCTAGAATGGGTCACACACCTACCTCTAGAAACATTTTCTGATGGATTTGCAAAGAGTTCACCCTGCAGTACCGTGTAATAACCATTTTGGGGGGATTCCATCTGTTCTAAGTTACCTTAACTCAAGTTGATCGTTTGTTTCAAATAGAATATACGGAATTCCTGTCACACTCTTGATTTTTGTCTCCAGTTATGCATTTTATGGAAATCATCCTTTGCAGAAAATATTTTCTATCATCAGAGTCAGCACTCTGTTGGGGCATCTGGCTGGATTAGTAGGTAGAGTGTGCAACTCCTGAGCTTGGGGTTGTGAGTTTCAAACTTCACGTTGATTGTAGAGCCTACTTAAAAAAAAATTTAAGTTGGCACCATGTCAGGTTGCCTTGCTATTTCTCTTTTGAGAAGGCCTGAACTTATGAAATTGGCTTTGAACTACTTTCTCTTTGCTGGCTATAATAAGGTAGAATTATATCCTATGTAACTAAAATGTTAGAATACAGGGGCATCTGGGTGGCTCAGTTGGTTAAGCGATTGCCTTCGGCTCAGGTCATGATCCCGGAGACCCAGGATCAAGCCCCACATCGGGCTCCCTGCTCGGCAGGAGGCCTGCTTCTCCCCCTCTCATTCCCCCTGCTTGTGTTCCCTCTATGGCTGTGTTTCTCTCTGTCAAATAAATAAAATCTTAAAATAAAAATAAAATAAAATGTTAGAATACAATTTCCTGTCATTCTACTGAATGATAGGTAAAGAGTTAATGCCTTGATTTCTGTGCCTCTAACAGGATATTTTTTCCTGTTTTTCAATTACCTCTCCTGCTGTTCAAAGTTCCTCCAAGCTATTTCCATTATGATTCCGTCCACACTTAGCTCAACCCTAGCCCTCTATAGGCTTCCTCCACCCTACACTCACCTCCTAGTGCTCTTCCCAGCACTCTCTAGTTCCTCAACTGTTGGTTGTTCTGTCACATCATACTCGCCAATTGCCAGTTACCAGTAAAATCTATTATTGCCTTTCCCATGACCAGAGATAGGTGGATATATGTGTGTATGTCAGTGTACTTACGCACATACACACACCTGATAAGTTCACAAGCCTCAATCCTGAAACTTCAACAGTTCTAAGACAAATTCTTTGTCTTCCTGAATTAGGTTCTCCAGCCATGTACAATACATTTTTTTTCTCTCTCAGTATCAAATGACTGAACTGGACCTACTTTCTTCTCAAAGTTACCAAGGCCCCTTAAACAAGTCTAATGATTTCTATCTCAGTCTCTATCTTCTGTGATGTTTCTATTGAATTTGGCATGGTTCTCAAATCACTTTTTTTTTAAAGGATTTTATATATTTATTTGACAGAGAAAGACACAGCAAGAGAGGGAACATAAGCAGGAGGAGTGGGGGAAGGGGAAGGGGAAGCAGGCTTCACGCCAAGCAGAGAGCCCCATGTGGGCCTCAATCCCAGGACCCTGGGATCATGACCTAGGCTGAAGACAGGCACTTAACAACTGAGCCACCCAGGTGCCTCCCACTTTTCTTTTTTAATAGTTTGCTTTTAAAGGTTCATGTATGTGGTAAAAGTGTAAATGGTACTAAAAGGTATACAGTGGAAATTCAAGCTCTCTTTCCATCTATCTTCAGCTCTCAGATGCCCTCCCCAGAGGCACGTAGGATTGTCCCTCTCTTCTGTATCATTCTGAAGATTACATACATCTTTGTGTATACCAGTGATTGGATACTATATTGGCAATTTTTTCCCTTCTTTGTATGAATTTTTCAATGTCTGTATGCGTAGATTGACCTCATCCTTTTTTAACAGCTACACAGACTTTCAGTGTATAGAATGTTCTAGTAAGAGTGTATGTATCCAATTCTTTATTGGTACAACCCCTCTTTTAGGAAGGCTTAACTACCACCACCACCTGGTGGATTTTGTGTCATTGCACACTGTTCCTCATTCTTCTACCTCCCCACTTTCTCCTTTCTAAGAACTTTTATTGGTTTCCTATCAACCTTCAATTTCCTAGAACTGAAATTCTTGCTTGTCCTCCCCACCCCACCTACGTCGCCCAGTATCTTCTCTTGGTGAACTTGGCACTTGACATACGTGCCATTGTCTTCTTTAAATCATCTGTGAATCTGTAACTCCAATCCTCAAGATTCTCAGTGGTGGATGTTTGACTGCTTCACATAAATGTGGCCAAATCTTGAATCTTCTAACCTCCAAATTTATGTATGTACTTATCTTGATAGCATTATGCAAATGCTTTGAAATTCTCTCTAATTCCACTTTTATCCCTAATCTCTACAAAACAGGAATCACCAGCGCCTGCCAACTCGCCTCAATAGGCCCTAGTAGTTTATAACTCAATTTGAGCTTTGCCTCTAGAAGCGAACAAAACAGAAGCCCACGTGTCCATATGACAGTACATAACACTATAAGAATAAGCTTTTTTCATAGCCACGTGTAACTCACAGCATCTTGAAAAACTATCCTTTTCCCCATATTCATTCTCAGTTTCTCTTAGTCATTTTTAGAATCACTCTTTCCTGCAGACACAGTAGTTTTATATAGATAGTTTTCATGCATTCCCTCCATAGAAGATTAATCTTAATTGATATTCTCTAAAAATCAAGATGAACATGTTAGAGTTTCAGAACATGTTACATATTCCATGGAATAAAATGAATATGACTTTTAAAAATTCAGGGTTTATACTTCAGTAAGTCTAATTTATGCCAAAGAAATCCATAACATAAGCTCTGGGGCAGTACTGTTTATCTTGGGGACAGGGTGACAGATTATGATTGCTTTATTAAGTACAACATTCTGAATTTCTATGAAACTGTAATGATTTGTTGTGCACTAGAGATTTTGTTATTTAGGTTATAATTGATTGTAATGTGTACTGTTTGCTCTTGAATAACTCCCATTTTCCACTTCAGAGAGATTTTCATTTCAGCATCAAATAATATGATTACTGCATTTGTAAAGTTTCTGAAGCATTTTGGAATTCTTTCAGGTGAAAAGTGATTCAAAATTGAAATGCAATATAAATTAAAAGGGTAAATTGAATTTCATCACATAGGTTTCATTTTAAGTCCATGTGTAGCATAGAGAATAGCTCATCCTCGTTGGCCATTACTCCATATTTGGCATTAATGAAAGGTAGTAAGGCAAGTACCCGAATGCTTAAAGAATTAGTAACCCCATGAGCTATTTTGGTTTATGCTTTCTAATTCTTAGTTTTTGCTATTACTTGACATTCTCTACCTTAACAATCTAGTAAAATGTTCCTAGACCAAAACTCAAATCCCTCTCATTTACTTTAAAATAAGTGTCCAGAAATATTTCATAGTTTGGCTACAAGTTCTTGCTACTTTTTACCCATTTATATACAATTGTGCCCCTCTTCCCTAGTTTAACTATTTTCCTCTCCCCCCAATCTAATGTTCAGGTTTTGGGACACAGGGACACAAGTCAAGATAATGCTTCACTTCCTCTACCATAAATTAGTCTTGAAGAGAAACACTTGTTCGGTTCCTTAGTTGAGCAACCGAGAATTTCCATTTTACTCATATTTGTTTACCTTTTCTTCACAGCTCACACAAATGAGTATTTGCATGAACTATTCTTTAGCCTCTTAACCATTTATTTCTATTAAGACCAAGAGGCCAAAGACTCGGCCAAATCTGTGGAGAATTTCAGTTTTTATGTATCATTTTTATTCCTCAACCCAAGTATATCATTATCCTTCTTTGTGTCTGCCTTTCAAACTTCTATCAAAGGGAACAAAGAGAAAGATGAATCTGTTACTTTCCCTTCCTACTTGTGCCTCCCTGAGGGACTGAATTAGACGAAAAGGAAAGATAAGTTAAACCCATAGGTAAAAATTGGGTTTTGAGAGAAGTTAAGGATTTCATTCTCTTGAGCATCCTTATCTCTGCATTTTAGGATAATCTGAACTATAATATAGAGAATGAGCATAGTAAAACTTCAAATCCAAATGCATTTTCTCTCCCAGCCTGACAGGACAGTGGCTCTGGAGGGCAAAGTTTCTAAACAGTTTAAATAATTCCCTACACCCAGGCTTCTAATGAAAGTTTGTGCTGCTGTCCCCAAGCAGTTAGAAGTTCATAGGTTCGTTCATGAGAGCTGACTAAACAACTCTTAGATGCTGGCCTAGAAAAGTTAAACCTGCCTCATCTTTGTGAGCTCTGATCCCACCAGATTGTGCAATAAGGGCAGAGAGCTGAAGCAAGGGGGACGACACAACTGAAGCTAAGTAGAAACTTCTAGCACCCCAGAGAAAGTTCCAGATGTTTAAAAATTGACATTCTCTTTGGCATGCTTATTCTTAGTTACCCCCCCAACACCCCTTGATTCTATTTTTATCATGCCATTGTACTGACTCATGTTTATAAAGGCAGCTAGGAGCACGTGAGGCCTATGGAGGAGACACTACAACTTCAGTCCAAGTAACATCATTTCACAGAGCAACAAGGAAGTGAAAATAGTGCCATTGAGCCCTGAAGTCTCCAGATTTCCTCCCTTTGTGAGAGCCTTCTGGGGTAGAAATTTCTAATTTCTGTCTTCTTCTAGCTACATCCAACCCTCATTTGGTTGGTTCTTGTCCCTGTAGGGTAAAATTGAAAGTAATGCTGATATCGGATCATGCATTTAAGAGCTCACTTTTTTTTTTTAAAGATTTTATTTATTTGACAGAGAGAAACACAGCTAGAGAGGGAACACAAGCAGGGGGAGTGAGAGAGGGAGAAGCAGGCTTCCCGCCGAGCAGGGAGCCCGATGTGGGACTCGATCCCGGGTCTCCGGGATCATGACCTGAGCCGAAGGCAGTCGCTTAACCAACTGAGCCACCCAGGCACCCCAAGAGCTCACTTTATTTAAGCAGCTTCTATTTATAGGTACCTTTACAACAACAAAGTAATTTCTCTTCTTTTTAAGTCTTTCCCTTGCTCTCTAAACTCCTGGGGATGAAAAGAAAGATGTTTGAGGCTAACCAAAACAAACAAACAAACAAACACCTTTCAAGCTAAGTTTTAAAACCTATAAGCCCCTCCCCCATTCACATTTAGCATAAATAAATTGATTGGTTTTGAAGTTTAGATAAAAAAGAAATCCTTTAGGGGCACCTGGGTGGCTCAGTGGGTTAAAGCCTCTGCCTGCGGCTCAGGTCATGATCTCAGGGTCCTGGGATCGAGGCCCGCATCGGGCTCTCTGCTCAGCAGGGAGCCTGCTTCATCCTTTCTCTGCCTGCCTCTCTGCCTACTTGTGATCTCTCTCTCTGTCAAATAAATAAATAAAATCTTAAAAAAAAAAAAGAAATCCTTTATATCCGCTCTCTTGGAGGAACTACTGTGATGTGGGTGATCATCCAGGCTTTCTTTTGGGGGCTCATTATCAGAAATTCCCGTCAAATAATAAGATTAGATGAACATCTAATCCAGTGGCTTTGAATGCCTCATTGTTCAGATATCATGTTAAATCAGTGTACAGATCTCTGGACTTCATGGTTTTTTAAGGAAGTGCTTCTCCAATTTTAACATGCATACAGATCAACTGGAAACCTTGTCAAAATTCACATTCAGGGCACGTGGGTGGCTCAGTGGGTTAAAGCCTCTGCCTTCGGCTCAGGTCATGATCTCAGGGTCCTGGGGTCGAAGCCCGCAGCGGGCTCTCTGCTCAGCAGGGAGCCTGCTTCCTCCTCTCTCTCTCTGCCTACTTGTGATCTCTCTCTGTGTCAATAAATACATAAAATCTTTAAAAACAATCCACATTCAGTAGGTCTGGAGTCTAGGGGCCTGAACTTCTCTCTTTCTAGCAGTCTCATAAGGCATGACCATACTCTTTATCAGCAGAGGACCATACTTTGTGTGACCAGGTCCTAAGGCACCTGCATTCTGCCTCTTTTTTTGAATATTTTATTTATTTATTTGACAGAAACACATCCAGAGAGGGAACACAAGCAGGGGGAGTGACAGAGGGAGAAGCAGGTTTCCCACCAAGTGGGGAGCCCAATGCGGGGCTCGATCCCAGGTCTCCAGGATCATGACCTGAGCCGAAGGCAATCGCTTAACCAACTGAGCCACCCAGGCGCCCCTGAATTCTGCCTCTTAACATGAGGTTTTATTGCTCACCAAAATTATCTGTAGCATGACCACTATGTGTGCAATACTAATAAGAAAGTTTAAGTTATATCTTCTAATCCTCGAAATAACTCTGTCAAGTAAATAATATTTTTTAAATAAGAAAAGCTTGACTTTCAGATAAGTTAATTCTTTTGCCAAAGTCACCCAGCTAGTAGGTGCCAGGAATTTGGACTTCTCTGACTCCAAAGTCAGAGTGCTATCATGTATGTGATATATATAAGTTCTTGTACAGAGCACTTTGAGAGAGAGTTAAGGAAGCGTTTCTACCCTTTCAGAAGTCAACAATACAAAGACAGAAAAGAACAAGATAATGGTAGAAATTGGACATACAGGGGCGCCTGGGTGGCTCAGTTGGTTAAGCGACTGCCTTCGGCTCGGGTCATTATCCCGGAGACCCGGGATCGAGTCCCACGTCAGGCTCCCTGCTCGGCAGGAAGCCTGCTTCTCCCTCTCTCACTCCCCCTGCCTGTGTTCCCTCTCTGGCTGTGTTTCTCTCTGTCAAATAAATAAATAAATAATCTTTAAAAAAAAAAAGAAATTGGACATACACATAAAAAGATAAATTTTTAAGTGTTGTGCAAGTATCCAAGAAATATAGAAAATTGAGTTTAATAGTAATAAAATTGGAAAGGGAAAAATTAACATATTTTTATAAAATTACTTTAGATTAACTCTCATTAATCTCATTAATCCCTCTTGGTTTGACTATGGAAATGTTGCCAATAGAAATCAAAATCTAGCAGTAGCACACTTAAGAGATAGGAAGCATATTTCAAGAGTTTGGAAAAGAAAGCTCTTGATCATAAATAAATAGAGGAATTGAGAATATCTTCAAAGAAGAGAGATAGGTCTTGAATAAAAACTAAAGATAGCACATTTAGGGACAGGGTATGAGCAGAAGTAGGTAACAGTGGTTTGTGGTGGAGATTGAATGGACCTATGTGATAAGAGCAGAGAATTGATCATTTGAAGACTGTATCAGTTACCAGTTGCTGCATAATAAACCACACCAGAACTTTGAGACTTAAAACAACCACAACTGATTTAGCTCCCAGTTCTGTCAGAGGCTACTTTTTGTCTGGGCCAGACTGGGCTGATCTCAGTTGGGGTTGTTGGAGCATCTGTTGTCAGTAGGAGAATCAGATGGCAGCCGCAGGTGGCCTTGCCACCATGTCTAGTGGTTGGTTAGGCACTGAGTAGGGATAGGCCTTTGTCTCTCATCATCAACAAGCTACACAATGAGAAGAGAACCAAAGGGCAGGCCCCAATGAGCCAGTGTTTTTTAAGCATCTGTTTATGGCACAATTGCTAACATCCCACTGACCAAAGCAAATCATGGGGCCAACCCATATTCAAAAGATAGTATGTCTTGATGGAAAAGAATTGCCAGCATTCCAACCAAGGCCAATTGTAGAGAATAGTAAAGAGGAAGTTGGACCTTCTCGAGGGGTTGGGGTTGAGGGAGAGGAGGAATCTCCAAGGTTCCTTCAAGGACTCCACTTGTATGATTCAGTAATTCAAAATGTCAATGTGTCATTTAAAAAAAAGTTTATAAACTAGATACTCATGGTTAAAAATACATAATAGTAGAGAGCTACAAAAAAGTCTCTTCCCCCAGCTCCCTAATTTCTACTCCCCAGAGGGAAATACTGTTTTCAGCCTTATGGTTTTCTTTTCTGGCAGTAATAAATTTTCCTTAGAGGTTTTTGCCGATTCACAGAATGGCCTTCATTGAACACAAGTTACCTTAAAGAAATGCTCCATATAGAATTATTAATATTTTTATACCTCGTTGGCATTGAGCTATAGACAAGTGACCACTGCTGTTATTGAACCTTTATTATGAGAGCCAGGCATTAATCATTTAGCACATGAAAACGACCAAGGCTCAATTTCTACCTCCGCTTACTCGAAGTGGAGTGATTTCTATGTCTCTCTGACCAGGAAAAAGAATGACTCTGGTGGGGCAGACAGGAAATTACTATTCAATACTGGCAGTGCCTTCTTCCTGTTTTACCCACAGATAAAAAGTAGGAATTTGAGGGTGTGGTCTCTTGAAGCAAGTTTCACTTCTCCACAGTGATTCCCATAAACCACTCCCCAGTCTGTGCTCCAAGGTAATCCATTTGAACCACTCCTCTGATCTGTTTGCCTCCTTAAAATTCATGAGGAAATGAAATTGTTGTGTTGACAAAGCTTTTATCCCAGGTACAAAACAATCAAATCAAGAAAAACTGGTTCTTGCCAGTCCAGTGACACAGGCCTCCACCCCCACACACTAGGGCTGAGGAGTTAGCAATGTGTGCTGAATTCACTCACCCAACCCAAAAGAACTGTGTGAAACTTGAGTTACCTGGGAAAAAAGTCCCTCCATACAAGAATAGTACCTTGTCAAATAATTAACTACTCTGTCTTTATACCTTTAAATTCTAAAGTCATTTTTGTATGCAACACCTCACATTACAAGGTAATTTCCCAGGGGAAGTTGTAAGGTGTGTACTCCAAACTTCGTAGGTTGAACTTAATCAAGTAATACCCTTGTTAACAACTAAGGTCTTAGCTAGCCTGCCACCAAGAATGAGGAGGGTTGGAAGAGAATGGTGGGATGTTTTCCAAAGTTGTCTCATTTTAAAAGTCACTTGAGGACACCTGGGTGGCTCAGTTGGTTGGGCGACTGCCTTTGGCTCAGGTCATGGTTCTGGAGACCTGGGATCAAGTCCCGCATCCGGCTTCCTGCTTGGCGGGAAGCCTGCTTCTCCCTCTCTCACTCCCCCTGCTTGTGTTCCCTCTCTGGCTGTGTTTCTCTGTGTCAAATAAATAAAATCTAAAAAAAAATAGTTTACAAAAAATAAAAAAATAAAAATAAATAAAAGTCACTTGAGACGGGGTACCTGGGTTGCTCATTCAGTTAAGAATCTGACTCTTGATTTGGACTCAGGTTATGATCTCAGAATCTGGAAATGGAATCCTGTGGGGCTCCATGCTCAGCAGGGAGTCTGCTTGAGATTCTCACTCTCTCCCTCTGCCTGTCACCCTGCTTGTGTGTGCTTTTTCTCTCTCTCAAATAAACAAGTAAATGTAAAAAAAAGAGAGATTCTTACAAAACAGGCAAATTTCCCAGCCACTCCCCCCAGAGATATGATTCATGAAGTTGAAACAGTCCCTTTCTCAACAGTCTCAGATGAATTTTATATTTGGGCAAGGTTGGGAAAACACCACAGTAGGGCAATAGCTTTCAGCTGTTTTCTAATTTAATTTTTCTAGGGGTGGGGCCATGCACTGGTGTATCTGAGAAGTTTCTCAGGTGATTCTAGTGTACAGCTATTCTAGTGTTCAGAAATGATGGCCCAGGGGCGCCTGGGTGGCTCAGTCTTTAAATGTCTGCTCTTGGCTCAGGTCATGATCCCAGAGACCTGGGATCGAGCCTCACATTCGGCTCCCTGCTTGGTGGGAAGCCTGCTTCTCCCTCTCTCACTCCCCCTGCTTGTATTCCCTCTCTGGCTGCGTTTCTCTCTGTCAAATAATAAAATCTTTTAAAAAAAAGAATGATGATAATAAAAAAGAATAATAATGATAGATTCATTAAGTAGTAATATAACATAAATAACATGATTTTAAAGAAAAATTTGTTTACCAAAACACTGAGAAGAGTAGAATCATTTTCTAATTTTATACATCCCCTTAATGTTGGCTTATAGAGGACCGCTAGATTCTGCTTTTAATAAGACTATGTTGTTTTTGGTTGAAGGCTTCACCTTGAATTATATGAAGGAAATCCAGCCTCTTGGAAACAAGCAGTTGAAAAAAGAAAGAGTATTTTAATAGGCTTTTCAGATAATTGTGGGCATCCTTCTTTGACACAGCACCAAAATTCACTGTTAACTTCATAAAGTTTTTTGTTATGTGAAGTCTGAAACCGTATCAGTGAACTTTTCATGACCTGTTTCATTAAAATCCATTAGTGTGTGTTATACTTTGAATGTATCTTTTACTCATGCATGATTTTATAATATGTGTTGGTCATTGGAAAAACTACTGGTTCACTGAGTTTTGTGGATGTTACAAATGCTGGCACATTTCATACCATATACGATCAAAAAATTACATTTTATTAATATCACAGTCTCAACAGAAAGACTTTAAGTATTGGGAAGCTGGCTAGATCAAAATGGTGGATTAGATATTCTAAAATTTCAATTTCCACTCAAAAACTTGAATGTTATCATAGGCAACATATAAGATCAGTTGTTTTCCCCAAAGTGACAGAGTCTACTCATTTTCAAAAAAATACTTGCCAAAATTCTAAGTGCGAATAGCCATAGTTTGTCCATTGTTTTTTCATGTCAAAATGGTGTTTTATGAGAAAAGCTGCTAGTTCAGCTTGCAGCTCACTTACAGACGTTTCCTGGAGGAATCGCTCTTCCTTCATTATGCAGCAGAGGTGCTTTATGTGAACTTCTTGTTTCATTCCAGGTCATTTTTAAAAATCTACCCCAGGGTTAAGATTTAATCAAATTAATCTTTTATGCAACTTCATCAAGAACATTCTTGAATTTGGCAACTTTTTCTTTTTAGCTGTAATCATATGGTGGGGAAGAATAAAATGTGTACTAATGGATTGGGGTGCCCCTGCCTCGGTTTGTGCTAAGGAGCCAGAGTTCTTCTTTATTGCTTTTGCACATTTAGTGCAAATGTCAATACAGGAGCCAGATAGCCTCTTAGCAGTATTATAAAAATGGTTTCGACCTCCTGGTCTCCCTGTAAGTGTCTTGGGGACCGTACTTTGAGAATTGCTGACCTAGAAGACCAAAGAGCAGTGTTAGTAGGGGATTTGGTAGGGCACGTGGAGCATCCATTTATGTTTATATCACTGAGACTAGAATATCGACCATATGTAGTTATACTGTTATTTTATTTAAGCCTCACTGTAACATTCATATAGCAGATAACATTATTTCCATTTCACAAATAAGGAAATTGGCACTCACAAAAGTCTCAGTAATTTTCTAGATGAAGCAAGGATGAGGAATTTAGATGAAAATCTAAATCCTCGTGATTTTAAGCTTATTCTCTTGCCTTTCCTTCTATTGAACTATTTGGGGCTTGAATGACAGGTGTAAGACTTAATGAACACTTACTATGCTCTAAAAACTATTCTCCGAAAAAAATACAGTTAAAAAACATTCTCAAAACCTGAAATGTATTAGCTTACCTCATCCTCCCAACAGGGCCCAGATTAACCTGGCTTATTTTAAATGTGAGGAAACAGGCCCAGGGAACTTCCTTAGCTTTTCCAGAGACACAGAGCTAATAACTATGGAGCTAGGATTTTAACCCAAGAAGACTGACTTCCAGAACCACTTGCTGGGGCACCGGGCTGGCTGACAGTTAAGCATCCGACTCTTGGTTTTGGCTCAGGTCATGATCTCAGGGTAGTGAGATTGAGCCCTGAGTTAGGCTCCAGGCTCATGCTCAATGCAGTGTCTGAAGAGTCCCTCCGCCCTCCCCCTACTCCCTCTCGTGTTTTCTTTCTCTTTCTCCAAAATAAATCTTAAAAAAAATGTTGCTAAAACATCCCCTAACTAAAAACACTGAGAAACCTAAAATTATGCATATGAAACCAATACATGAAACAAATACTTTTGCCTATTGGCATATAGAATAGCATATGATCAAAAGGTCTTGGTTTATATGTTTCATTTCCTCAAAGTGTGGCAAAAGCATGTGTAGAAAAATCTTAAGTGTCTGGAAATTTAGGCAAAAAGTTAATTCACATAAATCACTTCAAGTCCTATAAGGAGCATAGTTCAGTTTGCATTTCAGCTTTTCAAGATCAGGATGTGGTGACCCAGTGTGCAGATGGGAAAATGATGTGGTCTCCGTCATACTGAGCATATGACACACACCCGTTGGAGAGGACACCTGTTTCTGGAGACGACCAGGGCACCGGCACAATCATGGGTGTAACAAGAGAACCATTTCCTTTCCCATTTACCACCTCAAGAATTAGTCGTCTTGGTTTTTTTTTTTCCTTTTTCTAAAAATAATGGCCTCAGTTTTGTTACTCAGTGTGCTAAAATGGCTTTCTGTGTTAACTTCTAAGACCAGAGCTCTTCTTTCCAAAGTGGAACTCCACTTCTCCAGCCAATGGGAGACCCCTCACCTAGAAAGAAAGGTTTTTATCTATGAAAAAGCATACAAATGCAGACAGGCTGCCCCTTGCCTGCTCCTTCTGTCCCCATCCCCATGTGCTCAAGAAAATGCCTCCCTCGGGAACAGGTCTTCCACCGACTTTCTCGCCTCCCCAAGTCAAAGCAGGGCAGGGCAGAGAGTCTCTACAGGTGAGGAAGGGCCTGTGAGGGCAGGAAAGCTTCCTGGAGTAGGCGGCATCTACCTGCAAGAAAACAGGGAAGAAGGGCACCTGGGTGGCTCAGTCGGTTGAGCATCTGCCTTGGCTCAGGTCATGATCTCAGGATCCTGGGATCAAGTCCCACATCTGGCTGTCCGCTCAGCGGGGAGCCTGTTTCTCCCTCTCCCTCTACCTCTGCTGCTCCTCCTGCTTGTGATCTATCTCTCTCTGTCTTACTCTATGTCAAATAACTAAGTAAAAATATTTTAAAAAAGAAAAAAGAAAGCAGGGAATAGACAATCTTGTTCAGTAACTAAGAACCAACAACTTTTCCACTGCCACTTTTCCTCCCTTTCCTTCTACTTGCCCTCCTCCCCATGAGGTTTCAGTCTCTGCTTATCACCCACAGGAATTCCCCAGTCAAACAGAGGAGAAAAGAAAAGATAATGGATTTGCCTAATCCACAAAAACTTTTCTGCCCCCAGGCTCATCACTTCCCTCCCGCCCATTGTCCCCTGCTCAGCTCCAAACCTAAAGCAGCCTTCTCCCACCTAAAGCCTTCCCACTCCCATTCCAGTCTTCACTCCCCAACCCTAGAATTCCAGTCCCTTCCTAATAAAGTCCAGTGTCGACCACTTCCCCAAAAAGGAACCCAGGACGCTCAGGACAATGCAAATCACACAGCGAGGTTTATTTCCAGCTAGCTGGGATCCAAGTATCTGCCTGGCACAACAGGTTTCAGCAAGGATCTCAAATGCAAGTGTCCAGGTGTTTATATGTGTTTCAAACAGCAAGCATGAGTTACACAGTAATTTTCTTGGTTGGGTGAGATAACATTTTGAACCCACTCCAGTCCTTGGAATGCCCAAACATTCAGGAACAGGAACTCAACAAGCACAAATGGTTTCTTGACCTAACTGCCCTCATTTGGTAAACACAGGCCTTGTAAAGGCATAAATCATCAGGGGGTCTTAGATTTGTAGAGGCCTAAATCACCAGGGGGTTACAGAGTCTGTTATGGTGGCCTTGAGGCTAAGCAGGCCCTATACACTCCCCCCTTTACTAGTTCATAATGAGTAATCTTACTCATTTAGGTGAGAGGCCTCTATAGTCTCGGCACCAGATCTATATTTTAAACTTGGTAACAGCCAAAACACCATTTAAATCTATGAACAAAATAACGACAAAGTTATTGTCTTTTGAGTTTTAGCTTCAGTCCATGGTCGGCAGGGTCCATCGGCAGCAGCGTCCATCTCCAGGGGCATTCTCATCCTCAGCTCCTTTGTCGTGGCACGGGTGAATCCAGGTCCTGATGCCTTTTATTTTTACTGCCATGGGTCAGGATGACAGTAAATGTCCCCTTCCAGTGAGGTTCCAGGTTTCCCACCTGGTGGTGGTGCACCCAGACTAAATTTACATAGGGTGTGCTCCCTGCCCTATGGAGGGCGAAGGGAAAGAGATCCATCCATCCACCTCCAGCTCAATTAGAATCAACTTTGTCAAGGTCTCTTTAAGAGTCTGGTTTATTTTCTTCATTTGTCCAGAACTCTGGGGCAGGTAGGTACAGTGTAGCTTTCTATTTGTGCCCACGGCCTTGGCCAATGCTTGTGAGACTGAAATCACAAATGCGGGGCCGTTATCTGACCTGATCACCAGAGGCAACCCAAACCTAGGAATTATTTCCTCTAGTAAAATCTATTTCCCAATACACTCCTGGTTCTCGACCCCTCTCTCTCTTTTTCTCTTCCAATCCTGGTTCCTCCTGCAGTCTTCCCATGACATTGAGCACATCTATGTACCATATTCTGAGCCATACACCCTAGCTTGGAGACCTGGAACTGTTTACACACAAGTTCCTCAAGCTTGCACACCCTAAATGAGTGCTCTGATGTATTTGGCTTACTAGCTTTTTCCCCTAGTCCTGGAGGAAGAACTATTTTTCCTGTCCTGGTTTTAGCCCAATCCCCTTCATAGTCCAATTTAGCCCATTTTTGTAAATACTTTAAATCTTCCTACAAGAAAGGAATGGACTTACTCGCTACCTGGAGCATAACCCTGGGCTTGGCAAGGGTGAGAGGGGTTTCTGAGCCTGGGCTCCGTCAGTCATCGTCCAGTCCCAGCAGCTGGAATGTAGGACTTGCCGGGTCAGAGATTCCTCTGTGTTGAGGCACCGGGGATGCTCCGAGGCCAAGGCAGTCGGATTTCCAGTGGCCCATTTTCCGGCATTGAGGGCACACATTTGGTTGGTTCCCTTGGGTTTGGACAATGACGGGTCCCATGGCCTTCAGTGCCACATTTGAAACAGGCCCCTGTTGGGTGCATTGGGCCCCCTTTGGACATTTGGCTCCTGGAGCTGGCCGGCCACAGGGCAGCTACCAAGGTTTGGGTTTGGAGCTGGCTTTGCAGAAGCAGTCTGATCTGCTCCACATCTGCTTTCTCTAAGTTTAAGCTTTTCCTTCCATTGACCACCTTCTACCTGTCTCTTTTCTTCCCATTGGGCTCTTCCCGCTTCATGTAATGCCAAAACCTTAACTATTTTTCTAGTCTGCCTTTTATCCCCCTGTTGTTGAACACCTCTTCTGCTATGCTTATTAATTCAGCCAAGTTTTTTTTATGTCTGAGGCTGACTGGCTAGTAAAGGCTAGGTTAATTGTTCTCTGGATTTTGGGTGCCTCAGGGTCGATCGGGCTGTACATTTTGTAGGCTTCAATAAGCCTTTTCATAAAGGCCCCTGGGGACTCATCCTTATCTTGAGTCACTGCACTGATCTTAGATAAACTTATCGGCCTTCTTGGAGCAGCCCGGGAGTCCCCCCAACAGAGCCTGGTGGCAGAAATGGAGACTCTCCCTACCTTTACATGAACCTCCTTGCAGATGAAACTTGTTCTGCAAGACAATTACAATTGTAAAAACTCAGAAATGGGCTTTGCCAATGATCCAATTTGAGAGTTACCACAATAGGATTGATAAGGAAGCACAACATTTTGATGATCTTGTACTAGTACATTAAAACTTTAGGTAGGACACATTACCTCCAGAATAGTTATAGCACCCATTTAAATGTAACCCAAGACTTTTTATTTGTTTAACAGTACTTCCCAAGCGACTTAGCAATCTAAATAAAAGGCCTAGTAAAGAAGACTTCATTTATGATTTAAATCTTGGGAAGTATGGTAAAACCTTAGAGTTTTAAAAGCACAAGCCTAAATAGGATTAAATGTAAATCACAGAAACTGGTTTCTCTGGCAGGCAAGGAGAAACCTTATTTACATTTTCTTATCAAGAGCAGACCAACAATGGGAGAAAACCTTGCTCTTTGAACAAAGAGAAAGCAAAGTTTCAATCTTATACTTTAAAACCCATTCATTTCAATCTTGGTCCATACCAACCACATTTAAAATTCCGTTCCAAAGTTTTCCCTCTACAAACCTTTATACAACTATCCTTTGCATTCAGATTTTGTCCCACGCCATTTCTTTCCAAACAATGATCTCACTTAGGACAAAACTACCTTCTTTTACCTTCAACAAAAATGCATTCCTGTTCTTTATCCTTTTTACTAATCTCCTACTTTTCCACATACACAGTTGTTTCCCTTATTTCCATCCATCTTAATTACAGTTGGCAGAATTTTGCACTCTTTAGAAACCTTAATGTCCAGTGAAGACCAAGGAGTAACCTGTTGTAAACTGTTACACCAGAATTCAGTTTTCCACTTTGGGCTGTCCGCCCGAGCCTCCTACTCATGCTGGGCAGAGCCGCCGGGGCCCCAGGAGCCTCTGGCACAGGCTCCGACATCCGTGCAGGGCGTTTTGCTCCCACCGGCCTCCGGGCCCCGGGGCGCACCTTCCTACCAGTCGGTGGGCCCCGCGGCCGCAGTGCAGCACCTGACAGCTCAGAGTGCTGCTGCCTCTCCGGCCATAAGTGCACAGTCAGGGACAGTGGATTCACTGGGCTTCCCTCCCATTGTGAACAGTATCCAGACAAAGGGTGGGCACTCTCAGATGCTGTCTTGCTTGCATCACTCGCAGGAACTTTGGAGCGTGTTAGCTAACGTCTGTCCGTATAAAGCCCGGACCGGGTTACCCGTGTGGGGGTAAATGACCGTTATGCCATATGATGCCCCGCGAGACTCAGGGTGCAGCCCATTCAGACTCCATAGCCTAAGTGGTGGAACCATACAAACACACACTCAGGCACTCTTCACATTCAGACAGGTTGGACACCCCTCTGGGTACCCCTGACTAGTGGGAGGTGATCAGGCTCCCCTTCCATCAAACAGGACGAGTCTTCGAACATAACTGCCTAGGCTAGGGGACCCGAACTCCTCCAGATAGGGGACTTGAACCCCCACAGGTAGGGGACTCGAACCCCTCCAGATAGGGACCTCCAGTCCCTCCAGGTGAGAATTTCTAAGTTCTCCAGACAGAGGTGGCCAATCCTCCTTCCGTGGTCCTTTTAGTTAAACCTCAGTATCCGAGCCATCCATTCTCCTTGAGGAAGGGTCTTATCCCGGATGACCCCCCAAATGATAAAGTCCAGTGTTGACCACTTCCCCAAAAAGGAACGGAGGACACTCAGGATAATGCAAATCACACAGCAAGATTTATCTCCAGCTAGCTGGGGTCCAAGTATCCGCCCGGCGCCGTGGGTTTCGACATGGACCCCAAATGCAAGGCTCTAGGGGTTTATATGCAATTCAAACAGCAAGCACGAGTTACACAGTAATTTTCTTGGTCGGGTGAGATAACATTTTAACCACCTCCCATCTGAAGCAAGATGCGCAAATAGTTTTTTTTTTTTTTTTTAAGATTTTATTTATTTATTTGACAGAGAGAAACACAGCTAGAGAGGGAACAGAAGCAGGCTTCCGGACGAGCAGGGAGCCTGATGCTGGGCTCGATCCCGGGTCTCCGGGATCATGACCTGAGCCGAAGGCAGTCACTTAACCAACTGAGCCACCCAGGTGCCACCACACAAATTGTTTCTTGACTTAACTACCCTCATTTGGTAAATACAGGCCTTGTAAAGGCATAAACCACCAGGGGTTTTTAGATATGTAGAGACCTAAATCACCAGGGGGTTACAGAGCCCATTATGGCTGCCCTTAGGCTAAGCAGGCCCTAACATGCTCAGATGGACTCCACCTGAAGCTAGGAACCAGAAGGATTTACTGTCCCATGTAGAGCTGCCTTGAGGGGTCAGAAAGCTCTTTATCCCAGAAGTATTGCTATGCTAGTGGTTCTGATCTGTAGTTCTCTTCAGAGTCTCCACTTCCATCTGCTAAAATGAGCTGTCCTTTCCTAGCCTGGCAACCTATCCATAGTTCTGTCTACTCATTTACTGTTTCTCATTGTTTCTATTCAGTATATTTTTTGATCACAGAGCTTGTCCTAAGCACTGTTTTAGGCATGGTACAAAACAGTCCTGACTTTCATAAAGGAGACCAGTCCATTGAGGCAGCTGGAGGGTTATCCCAGGGTGTAAGCAGAAATCCCTGCCCCAAAGAATTTTAACACAAAGTAGATCCTGGGCCCTTAGAAAACACAGAGCTGCCATTAATTCTCCAAGTCTTCTCATTTCTCGGGAAAGAACAGAATCTGTGAACAGTGGAAACTCTAGAACTGTGTTACATAGTGCATTGAGTGAGGGTCTTGGCTCCCTGGGAGAACTGGAAGAGTCTCAAGAGAGGGGAGGTTCATTTCTTTGTGGCTTTGTCTCAGCATGGTAAAGAAGGCAGCTCAAGCAGTACCTCACAAAAGAGGTGCAGACTGGCCTTGAGAGTCCCCTCACATCAGGGAGGCCTTGTTTTGGAAGACAGGATAGCAAGAGGCAGGAGAACCAACTTAGAAGAGCAGTTGGAATAGATTGGCCATGAGGATGTGCCAGGAAGCATAAATTGGGGGTTGCAGCTAAGTAGGAATTTGTCCTTCCCATATACATAGTACAACAACACCATCAATTTCTCAGGAATTCAGTAGTTCTTACTCATTCTTCTCCCCAAATTTCTCTTTCCATTCCTATCTGTAGTGCCACTCCCATTCTCCCTAACCTCCTCTCTTCCCAGCTGGAAAGGGAACAGTCTTTCCCCACCATTCCCTGGCCTCTGGCCAGGTCTTACTACCCACTCCATAGTTCTGGTTTTTTCCCCATTCTCTATGCCTCTTGGTATTAGCAATTTGTAGTATCATTCAGTAGACATTATCTTCTCTAAAGTTGTTTATTTTTTTATTTGAGAGAGAGTGTGCTTGTGGAAGGAAGAGCAGAAAGAGAGAGAAAAACAGACTCCGCACTGAGCACAGAACCTGATGTGGGGCTTGATCTCACAACCCTAAGATAATGACCTGAGCTGAAATCAAGAGTCAGAGGTTTAATCAGCTGAGCTACCCAGGGGCCCTTCTCTCAATTTGTTTAAATTGTCTTAGTCTTATTCAAAAACAGCCTCAACTTTATTTGTTTTTGCCACCTAGCCAAAACATTGAAAATTTCAGTGAGTTGAAATGCAATAGGTCTCCAAGATCTGGTCTAAGTTACAGAAGCAAGATATTGTGTAAGGTTTGGGGGGTGCTACCATTTCTGGGGAAAAATAATTATATTTCTAAGTATATGTATTATCTATGGGAGGGTATAGAAAAGCTATATACCCTTTGGTAACTTTTGAAGCTTTTATTATGTATATCTGTTTCCTTTTCTACATAAGAGAGTAATCTTTAGAAAAGTTATAGTGTGTGAGGCAAGTTATTTTCCACTTAGTTATGTTATAAGCAAGATTATTAAGAGGTTTGTTGGCATAAGGGTAGCTATCAAAAAATTAACAGCCATTATCTTGAAAAGATGTTCTCCCCTTCCTTTCTGCTTATTTGAGTTTTCTGTTATTTATTTATGGAAAAATAATAAAGTGGGGGGTCTGGGTGGCTCAGTCATTGGGTGTCTGCCTTCGGCTCGGGTCATGATCTCGGCATCCTGCTCCTCCTGTTTGTGCTGTCCCTGTAATTGTCCCTCTCTCTGTTAAATAAATAAATGACATCTTTTTAAAAAAAAGAAAAAGAAAAATGATAAAGTAGAAAATGAAATGAGCATGCACAGGAGCAGGGAGTAAATGGAACTTCTTTGTACCTTCTGCTTAATTTTGCCATAAACCTAAAGCTGATCTAAAAAACAAGCTCCTAAAAACATGATTGAAATATTGCCATATGTAAAAGTTGAAATTATAGGGACACTTGGGTGGCTCAGTCAGTTAAGCATCCGCCTTCCACTCAGGTCATGATCCCAGGTTTCTGGGATTGAGTCCCGCATTGGGCTCCTTGTTCAGCAGGGAGCCGGCTTCTCCCTTTGCCTCTTTCTGCCACTCTGCCTGCTTGTGCTCTCTCTCTGTTTATGACAAATAAACAGATAAAATCTGAAAAAAAGTTGAAATTACAGAGATTCAAGGCACAGGAAAAAAGACAGGGAAAGAGACTGTTTACAGAAATGTATCAGTGTATCTTTCTAATAGTTGCCAGTTTAAGGCTTTAACTATTTTATATTATTTATCCCCTTTATCATATTACAAGTCATGTACCTCACTTCTTATTAAAAATAGACACTCATGAGGCACAGCTTTGTGTCTATCTAGACATCCTCAAACCTCTGAGGTCCAAGACCTGAGAGCTCCCTGAGGTTACTCTTATTTCAAGATCCCCTAGGACATCCTTAATACCTGCTGTACACATACCTTCAGCCAACTGCCTGGATTGTGACAAGTTCTGGTTTCGAGATCTGCGCCTCCTCCCTTTGACTGTGCCATCATCAAAGCACCTTGTCCAAGAAGTCAAGGATTCTAGCAAACCCTCTTATTAGTCTTCTGAAATAACATGTCACCACTAGAATCAAAGTAACACTTGGCATTTACACATGCCCTTACACTTGGCACAGCCATGTGACTCCCACATGCTCGCTCGTCTTCTACATCATTCCTTCTTTATCTAGTCAGTCGTTGCCATCTTTGTTTTTTTGTTTGGGGTTTTTGTTGTTGTTGTTTAACCTTTGTGGCGGAGGCTGGGAAAGAGCTCCTAACATCAAGCAACTATTTGTGTTTGACTTCCCAGTTAGAGACTTGTCAAAGTTGAGTCATAAATAGTTTCAGATCAGAATACCATAAATACTTGAGTAGAGAAATTATTTAAAAGGTGCTACTGAAGTAATTAGTTAGGGCCAAGAGCCTTGGGGAAAATTTGACAGGTGAATAAATGTGGGAGATGAATCAGGAAGAATAAAAAAGCAATCTCCAAGTAGAAAATGATAAAAGAATATTCCAAGGAGAAAGAGCAGCAGGGGTAAAATTAAGGAGATAGAAAATTGATGCGCATTGAGGGAATAGCCAATAACTGACTTATTTAGAGCACAAAGGCCTGAAGGTGGAGGGATGGGGGGAGGTGAATGGAAGAGAAACAGAAGGGAAAGGATCAAGAAAGTAGGGTATGTACCCTCACTGGGAAGGACCTAGCAGCCCTGTGGAACCATGACTCCAGCCTTCACTTGAGTTGGGAGTCAGGCTTATCTGATGAACTGGTACGACTATTTGTACAAAGGACGACTATTTGTACAAAGATACCATCAAGGAATGAAAAGGATAGCCTGATGTTTATCCCTTTTGCAGGTTCCTTGCCCCCAGACTTATGACTTACCATTGAGAATATGGCCTGTAGAAAGAAGCCCCCAAATACAGGGAACATAAACCTGAATGACTAGGCTACTTTGGGAGGGTGTGGGAGATTTGTAGGGTGTCAGCTTAAGTAAGCTGAAACTACATTTCCCAGAACTCTCTTCCCTGAGTTCCATTGTGGCTAGAATCATGAGATATTCTGCATATCGTTCACAAGGTGGAAAGAGAATCGCGGTCATTTTCTCTTGAATTCCAAAGGTTGGAATGGGGCAGGAGGTGCCAGTGCCGCTCACACACCTATCATGGATCTGCTGGATTGCCTGTTTGGCGTGTGGCAGCAGCAGCCTCTCTAGCTCTTCCGACCTTTGTCACCTCCTCCCCTAACTTCTCTGACTCCCATGCCAATAGGGTGCTTAGCTCTGTGCAAAAGCTACCAGCTTCTCCTTTGGGACATACCTGTCATCAAGATTGGGGGCTTCAAGGTTGTGAGAGATAACAAGGATTCCGGTCTACCTTCCTGGGTCCTAGTTTAGCCTCAGAGGTTCCAAGTTCATTCTTGTTTGTTTCCTTCCCAACTTCCTGCTTTCAGGCTCCCGCATCAATAGCCTTAGCAACAACAGACTTCCGTAGATTTTTTTTAAAGATTTTATTTATTTGACAGAGAGAAACACAGCCAGAGAGGGAACACAAGCAGAGGGAGTGAGAAGGAGAAGCAGGCTTCCTGCTGAGCAGGGAGTCCGATGTGGGACTCGATCCCGGGTCTCCAGGATCATGACCTGAGCCAAAGGCAGTTGCTTAACCAACTGAGCCACCCAGGCGCCCCTCCGTAGATTTTTTAACTAGCTTCCACAGTCGGATAAAGTCAAATCCCTGTAATACATATGTAATACATACAATATCATATATAGCATACAGATCATATATACATATATACATATATAATATTCTAATTATATGTAATGCTCAAATTGTGTGTGTGTGTGTGTGTGTGTGTGTGTGTGTGTGTGTGTGTAGAAAAAATCTAGTAGTTTTGCTTCTCATACTGACCAAAACAGAGAGTCTGAATGAAAACCCTGGCTGGCCAAGATGAATAGAAGGAATTTCTTTTTTCTTTCTTTTTTTTAAATTTTATTTATTTATTTGACAGAGAGAAACACAGCTAGAGAGGGAACACAAGCAGGAGGAGTGAGAGAGAGAGAAACAGGCTTCCCGCCGAGCAGGAAGCCTGATGCGGGGCTCGATTCTGGGATCATGACCTGAGCCGAAGACAGTCACTCAACCAACCAAGCCACGGAGGCACCCCTAGAAGGAATTTCTAATGGCTTCCTTCCACAACAGGCTGAAAATACTATAGCCCTTGGCTAGAAAAAAAACTGAGATAACCATCAATGAATCAGCAGGCAGGAAATGCAGAAGACAGAAGCAATGGTGGTTCTCTACCCTCTGGGTCTCACTGTGAGGGAGTCTTCAGCCTGGGAGCACTCAGCCTCTCCATAAATCCTTAAGGGAACATTGAAGAGAGGATGATATTCTAGAACACTGGAGTCTTTGTTCAGAATCAGGAAGACTGTATCTGTATATCAGATGAAACAATTGACATGAAGTCCTTATAAAATTTGGGAAGAGAAGATACTCAACTTCACTGTAATCCAAGAAATGTAAATTGGAACCAGAAAGTGATTCCATCATCCCTTAGACAAATGCTCAAAGATATCTATAAAAGATTTACTTACATAAACTGTCTGACAAGGCAGTTTTAGTCTTATTTATTAGAGATATCTTCACATGTGTGTGAAATGCTGTGTGTATAGGGATATCCATTGTAGCATTTTGTTATGCTAGCAAGAGACTGGAAATTACCCGAGTGTCTCCCAATGAAAAATTGATAAATTATGGTTCATTTATAATTTATCTAATTTTCGGTGTGTAGGTGTATTCAAAAAGTTATAGCATTGTTTATAATAGCAAGAAATTGGAAATTACCCAAGTGTTTTCCAATAAGGAATAGGATAAATTATGATTCATCTATATAATGGAGTATAATACAATTACTTATAAAGAATGAAGCCATTGTATATCTACTGATATAAAACACTCTTCAAGGGTGCCTGGGTAGCTCAGTTGGTTAACAGCTGCCTTTGGCTCAGGTTGTGATCCCAGGGTCCTAGGATTGAGCCCTCCATCGAGATCCCTGTTCAGGGAGAGCCTGCTTCTCCCTCTCTCTCTGCCTGCTGCTCTACCTATTTGTGCTCTGTATCTCTCTGTCAAATAAATAAATAAAATATTTTTAAAAAAACACTCTTCAAGATACATTGTTAAATAAAAAACAAGACTCGAATAATGTGTGTGCAATATACCCTGTCCCTCTCTTTTTTTTTAATTTTAATTCCAATACAGTTAACATAAATATATTAGTTTCAGGTGTATAATACAGTGATTCATCAATTCTATACATTACTAAGGGCTCATCATGATAAGTACACTCCTTAATCCCTTTTGCCTTTTTAACCCATCCCCTCTTCCCCCTCCTCTCTGGTAGCCACCAGTTCTCTGTATTAAGAGTCTGAGTCTTGATTTATCAGTTTCTCTCTCTCCTTCTCTCCTTTTTTCCTTTGTTCATTTGTTTTGTTTCTTAAATTCCATATGTGAGTGAAATCATGATACTTGGTTTGCTGACTGGCTTATTTTGCTTAGCATTATACTTTCTAGCTCCATCCATGTGATGCAAATGGCAAGATTTCATTCTTTTTGTGGCTGAATAATATTCCATTGTACAAATATATATCTTCTTTATCCATTCATCAGTCGATGGACACTTGAGGTGCTTCCATAATTTGGCTATTGTAAATAATGCTGCTATAAACATTAGGTGCATATATCCTTTTGGATTAGTATTCTTATCTACTTTGGGAAAATACCCAGCAGTGCAGCTGCTGGATTGTAGTGTTGTTCTATTTTTAATATCTTGAGGAAGCTCCATACTGTTTTCCAGAGTGGCTGCACCAGTTTGCAGCCCCACCAACAGTGAAAAATGGTTCCCCTTTCTCCACAGCCTCATCAACACCTGTTGTTTCCTGTGTTGTTAATTTTACCCACTGACAGGTATGAAGTGATATGTCACTGTAGTTTAGATTTGCATCTCCCTGAGGCTCAGTGATGATGAGCATCTTTTCATGTGTTTGTTAGCCATCTGAATATGTTGTTTGGGAAAAAAAAAGTCTGTCCATGTCTTCTGCCCATTTTTAACTGGGTTATTTGGTTTTTGGGTGTTGAGTTTTTATATATTTGGGATACCAACCTTTTATTAGATATGTCATTTTAAGATATGTTCTCCCACTCTGTAGGTTACTTTTTAGTTTTACTGCTTGTTTCTCTCACTGGGCAGAAGCCTTTTATTTTGATGTGGTCCCAATAATTTATGTTGACTCTTATTTCCCTTAACTCAAGAGGCATATATAGAGAAATGTTGGTATGGCTTATGTCAGAGACATTACTGTGTGTGCTCTCTTCTAGGACATTTATGGTTTCATGTCTCTAATGAGGGCTTTAATCCAAGATCTATAAAGAACTTCTCAAACTCGACACCCAAAAAACAAAAAATCAATTCAAAAAGACATGAACAGGCACTTCACCAAAGAAGACATACAAATGGCTGACAGCACATGAAGAAATGTTCAACAGTATTAACCATCAAGGAAAATCAAATCAAAACCACATTGAAATACCACCTTACATCAGTTAGAATGGCAAAAATTAACAAGGCAAGAAATAGCAAATGTTGTAGAGGATATGAAGAAAGGGGAACTCTCTTACACTGTTGTGGGAATGCAAGTTGGTGCAGCCACTTTGGAAAACAGTGTGGAGATTGACAAAAAATTAAAAATAGAGCTACCTTCTGGCCCAGCAATTGCAGTACTGGGTATTTACCCCAATGATACAGATGTAGTGAAAAGAAGGGCCATATGTACCCCAATGTTCATAGCAGTAATGTCTACAATAGCCAAACTGTGGAAGGAGCCAAGATGCCCTTCAACAGATGAATGGATAAAGATGTGGTCCATATATATAATGGAATATTTACTCAGCCATTAGAAAAGATGAATAACCAACATTTTCATCAACATGGATCAAACTGGAGGGGATTATGCTAAGTGAAATAAGTCAAACAGAAAAAGACAATTATCATATAGTTTCAGTTATTTGTGGAACATAAGAAATAGCATGAAGGACATTAGGAGAAGGAAGGAAAAAACAAAGGAGGGGAATCAGAGGAAGAGGTGAACCATGAGACACTATGAACCCCAGGAAACAAACTGAGGGTTTTAGAGGGAAGGAAGTGTGGGATGGGTGAACCTGGTGGTGGGTATTAAGGAGGGTACGTGGGGCACCTGGGTGGCTCAGTTGGTTAAGCGACTGCCTTTGGCTCAGGTCATGATCTTGGAGTCCCAGGATCGAGCCCCGTATAGGGCTCCCTGTTTGGCAGAAATTCTGTTTCTCACTCCCCCTGCTTGTGTTCCTTCTCTGGCTATGTTTCTCTCTGTCAAATAAATAAATAAAATATTTAAAAAAAGAAAAGGAGGGCACGTATTGCATGGAGCACTGGGTGTTCTACACAAACAATGAATCATGGAACACTACATCAAAAACTAATGATGTACTGTGTGGTGACTAACATAATAAAAAAAACTCTAAAAAAATATTCAGTGGCCTTTAAGTTTGCCATCACCCTGTAAAAACAGGCTCTACTAAGCTGAAATAAAGTAGTAACTGAATTAGTTGGTACATAAGTTAGGTTACTTCAGGAAAACAGAATACATAGAAATAGACACAGATATATAGCGATAGATTTATCTTTCTTTCTCTCAGAGAGAGAGATTTCAAGGAATTTCCTCATACGGTTGCAGGAGCTACAAAGTCCTAAATCTGCAGGTCAGGCTGACAAGCTGGAAATCCTACCAAGAAATTAATGTCTTAAGTTGGAAGGCGAACTGGAGGCAAAATTCCTTCCTTCAAGGTGGTCTTTTCTCTTAAGACCTTAAACTAATTGGACGAGGCCCACCTGCATTATGGAGAATAATCTACTTTATTCAAAGTCTAGCTATTTAAATGTCAACCTCATCTAAATAATACCTTCAGCAACATCTTCATTAGTATTTGGTAATGAAATTAACCATTTCTGTCAGGATTTGGAATGGCTGTATGTAACTCATATCCTAAATTAATGGCTTAAGCAAGGTAGCTTTCTTTTTTTTTTAAGTTTATTTATTTATTTATTTATTTATTTATTTATTTATTTATTTACATAAGAGGGAGAGAGCACTCATGAGGGTAGGGACAGAGGAAAGTGAGAAGCAGACTTCTCACTGAGCAGGGAGCCCCACTCGGGGCTGGATCCCAGGACCCCAAGATCATGACCTGAGCTGAAGTCAGATGCTTAACTGACTGAGCCACCCAGGTGTCCCAAGCAATTTAGATTTCACGTCAGCAGTTAAAAGTAGCAGTCCAGAACTGGTATAGTGACTCAACAATCATTAATTTTTCAGACCCATTCCGGTTTGATGCTCCATTATCCTCAGCATGTAGCTGCAGCCTCATGTCCCAAGATGACTGTTTTAGCCTCAATTATCATATTCTCATTCAAGTTTGCAAGAAGAGGGGAGGAGTATCTATCTCCCTTTAAAGACACTTCCTGGGAGTTTCCCATGTCTTACACACATGATCTAGAATTTAGTTAAATAGTCACACTTAGTTATAATGGAGGCTGAAAACTGCTGTTTTTATTTTGGTGTCTTTTGACCTGGCTAAAATTCCAAGAATCTGAACTTGTGAATTCAGGGAAGAAGGAAGAATGGATAGACACTGGAAAGAGGTCTACCATGTACAGTTTACTATACTTAATAACTGAAAGGATGCTATTTCTTCCATGGTCTACACCATAAAATATTCAGAACTACTCATATGTGAATGCAGATTAGTGAATGACATAAAAATATGCTTAGTCTATATATGGTTGAGAAGACTAGACAGATCCAGGGGTACTAATCCCCTCACAGTGTATACTTAATTTCTTAGTTCTCAGTTGTTAATGTATTCAACATGGAGGTAAGTGATGACTATGTGAAAGTAGACATTTCATATATAGCTGGGTGCACTGCACAACTGAAGGGGGGCATTCACATTCTTTTCCACAGATTTTTTTCTGCACTTGATCTTAGCAAAAGGCTGAGAAGCAATCCGGAGATCTTTCTGGGCTCTTTATACATTCACCGTGGAGGTAAAAATGGCCATGTAGCAGGAGACTTACTTATTCCATCTTCCATTGTGAGTACTGTACACCCCAAAGTTGCCATTCACATCACAGTCTATGCCAGATTTATTTCTGGATTCCTAACATGCTCAAAATAGAGGTAAGTACTAATCATTTCAGTGCACAACTCAATTGGTATCATTTATGTCATGTATACCATGTAACTTTCTGGGCTCCTCTTGTGGTCAATGTGTATTTAGTGAAAGTCTCATAAAAGTAAATGTGAACATACTTCATAGTTTAAGGGATTCTATTCATATTATAGTCTTTCTCCTGAATCTGGAGTTGTCATATATTTGGTATTGGAAATATGTGTTGGCCACGTGAAATTCGACTGTGCTATGTATTTTAAATATACTGCAAAACAGAAGTGGTGATAACACAGCCCAGTCTATAACATGGATCTTGCTAATCTCTTCAACTGCTCAGTGTGGGGGTAAATAATGGTCACGTGAAAATAAATTTATCCTTGTACATTTGGGTACACTATAGAACTGAAGAGGTGCTAGTCACTATCTAGTAAATTCCATGGTTATATGCCAGCATCGTCGTGTGTTAAAGTGGAAGTAAGTGATTGTCATATCAGTTTATACTTATTTTATGTGGAGTTGGATATAATGTGCTATTCAAGGACTGGGAGCCACGTTGGTGTTTATGCCATGGATATTAGAAAGATTCTTCTTGTGCCCAGTGTGGAGATTAGTGATGGCCTTATAAAGTTAGATTTACTGCATATAGAGTTGAGTGTACTGCACAGTTTAAAGGTCTAGAACACACATGATGAGTTCTGGACCCATATACTCGTGGGGGTAAATGCCACATTCAAGTAAATGTGTTCTTTTTTTTTAAAGATTTTTTATTTATTTGACAGAGAGAAACACAGCCAGAGAGGGAACACAAGAAGGGGGAGTGTGAGGGGCGCCTGGGTGGCTCAGTTGGTTGAGCGACTGCCTTCGGCTCAGGTCATGATCCCGGATACCCGAGATCGAGTCCCGCATCGGGCTTCCTGCTCGGCGGGAAGCCTGCTTCTCCCTCTCTCACTCCCCCTGCTTGTGTTCCCTCTTTCACTGTGTTTCTTTCTGTCAAAATAAAATAATAAAATAAAATAAAATAAAATAAAATAAAATAAAATAAAATAAAATAAAATAAAATAAAATAATAAAATAAAATAAAATAAAATAAAATAAAATAAAATAAAATAAAATAAAATAAAATAAAATAAAATAAAAAGGGGGAGTGTGAGAGGGAGAAGCAGGCTTCCTGCTGAGCAGGGAGCCCGATGTGGGACTCGATCCCAGGTCTCCGGGATCTGACCTGAGCTGAAGGCAGTGGCTTAACCAACTGAGTCACCCAGGTGCCCCTCAAGTAAATGTGTTCTATGTAAGTTTTGGTGCACTAAAAAATTTAAGGTTGTCAATCACATCATAGTTTGTGACATCAATCTTTCTGGTCACCTCATATGCTCAGTGAGGAAGTGAGTGATTATGCAAAATGGAAATCTAAACCACAATGAGTTGGCATCTCATACTTGGCTATTATCAAAAGGATGAAAAAAACAAGTATTGACAAGGATAGGGTAAAAAAGGGAACCCTTGTACACAGTTGGTCAGAATGTAAATTGGTACAGCCACTATGGAAAACAGTATAGAGTTTCCTCAGAAAATTAAAAATAGGACTACCATACAATCTAGCAATTACACTTCTCATATTTGTCTGAAAACAAATCAACAAACAAACAGGGGTGCCTTGGTGGCACAGTTGATTAAGCATCCAACTCTTGATTTCTGCTCAGGTCATGATCTCAGGGTTGTGAGATCAAGCCCCACATCAGGTTCTGTGCTCAGTGTAGAGTCTGCTTAAGACCGTCTCTCCCTTTCACTCTCCCTCTGTCCCTTCCCCCCTAAAATAAATAAATAAATCTTTTAAAAAAGATTTTATTTATTTGACAGAGAGAAACATAGCGAGAGAGGGAACACAAGCAGGGGGAGTGAGAGAGGGAGAAGCAGGCTTCCCACAGAGCAGGGCACTGGATGTGGGGCTCCATCCCAGGTCTCTGGGATCATGACCTGAGCCAAAGGCAGTTGCTCAACCAATTGAGTCACCCAGGTGTGACCAATAAATCTTTTTTGTAAGTGCTAATTTAGGGACCCCCTGGATGGCTCAGTCAGTTAAGCATCTGCCTTTGACTCAGGTCATGATCCCAGGGTCCTGGGATTGATCCCTGTGCCGGGCTCCCTGCTCAGTGGGGAGTCTGCTTCTCCCTCTGTCCCTTTCCCCTGCTCATGCTCCCTCTCTCTCACACAAAAATAAATAAAATGTTTTTTTAAAAAGCACTAATTTGAAAAGATAGATGCACCCTCATGTTCATTGCAGCATTATTTACAATAGCCAAGACATGGAAACAGCCTAAATGTCCATCACTGGCTGATGCAGATAAAGAAAATGTGGTATCAGGATAAAGTCTCTGGGTAGCAACATGCAAAAGAATGAAACCAAACCACTTTTTTACACCATACACAAAAATAAATCCAAGATGAATTAAAGACCTAAATGTGAGACCTGAAACCATAAAAATCCTAGAAGAGAACATAGGCAGTAATTTCTCTGACATTGACTATAGCAACTTTTTTCTAGATAGGTCCCAAACTATTGGGATTACATCAAAATAAAAAGCTTTGCATGGCAAAGGAAACAATCTCCGAAAATAAATGTCAGTCTACTGAATGGAAGAAGATATGTGCAAGTGACATATCCAGTAAAGGCTTAGTATTCAAAATATATAATGAACTTGTAAAACTGAGCACCCAAAAAACATCTAATCTAACTAAAAAATAGGCAGAAGATGTGAATGGACATTTCTCTAAAGAAGACATCTAGAAAGCCAACAGACACATGAAAAGATACTGAACATTGCTCATCATTAGGGAGATGCAAATCCAAACCACAATAAGATATTACCTCATACCTGTCAGAATGGCTAAAAAGAACAACACAAGAAACAGCAGGTGTTGGGTGAGGATGTGAGGAAGGGGGAACTCTTGTGTATTGTTGGTGGGAATGTAAACTGGTGCAGCCACCCTGGAAAACAGTATGGAGCTTCCTCAAGACGCTAAAACCAGAACTACGCTCCAACCCAGCAATTGCACCCCTGCGTATTTACCCAAAGAATACAAAACTACTTATCCAAAGAGATAAATGCACCCTGATGTTTATAGCAGCATTATTTATAATGACCAAGATAGGGGAGGAGCCCAAGTATCCATTGATGGATGAATTTGGATAAAGAAGATGTGGGGGGTATATCTCTCTATATATAAATATGCACACACACATGCACAATGGAATATTACTCAGCCGTAAAAACAAAATATTGCCGTTTGCAGTAACACAAATGGAGCTAGAGTATTAAGCTAAGCAAAATACATCAGAGAAAGACAAACACCATATAATTTCACTCATATGTGGAATTTAAGAAACAAATGAGTGAAGGGGATAAAAGGGGGCAAACTAATAAACATATTCTTAACTATAGAGAACAAACTGATGGTTACCAGAGGGGAGGGTTAAACAGGTGATGGAGACTAAGGAGTGTGCTTGTTGTGATGAGCACTGGGTGATGTATGGAAGTGTTGAATCACTATATTGTACACCTGAAACTAATATAACACTGTGTTAACTAATTGGAATTAAAAACTTTAAAAGAATGAAAATATGGTATCTACATGTTTTTGTGTGTGTGTATATATATAATATATAGAATATATTATGTATCTTGTACACATAATATACATAGATACATGTATATATAATATATATGTGTTTCCATATAATATATATAATATACCTGCATATATATTTATATAATATATATATATATATAATCCTTGCATGTAGTATATATATAATATATGTATGGTCCAATATTATTCAACCATAAAAAAGAATGAAATCTTGCCATTTATGACAATGTGGATGGACTTTGAGGATATTTTGCTAAGTGGAAAAGTTAGGCTGAAGAAGATAAAGACCATTTGATCTCATTTATATGTTGAATCTTAAAAAAAAAAAATGAGCTCATGAGTATAGAAAACAGACTGGTAGTTGCCTGAGGTGGAGAGTGGTGGTGGGTGACGTGGGTAAAGTATGTCAAAAGGTACAAATTTCCCATTATAAAATAGGTCATGGGGATCTTGTATATAGTACGGTGACTATAATTAATACTATACTGCATATTTGAAAGTAGTTAAGAGAGGGGTGCCTGGGTGGCACAGTCTGTTAAGCCTCTGCCTTCAGCTCAGGTCATGATCCTGGGGTCCTGTGCTGGGCTACCTGCTAAATGGGCAGTCTGCTTCTCCCTCTCCATCTGCCCCTCCACCCACCCCTGCTTGTGGTCTCTCTCCCTCTCTCTCAAATAAATAAATAAAATATTTGAATGAAAGAAAGAAAGAAAGAAAGAAAGAAGGAAAGAAGGAAAGAAAGAAAGAAAGAAAGAAAGAAAGAAAGAAAGAAAGAAAGAAAGAAAGAAAGAAAGAAAGAAACTAGGAGAGTAAATCTTGAAAGTTCTCATCATGAGGGAAAAAAAACCTCATGGACGCCTGGGTGGCTCAGTCAGTTAAGTGCCTGCCTTCAGCTCAGGTCATGATCTCAGGGTCCTGGGATCAAGTCCCACATCGGGCTCCCTGCTCATCAAGGAGTCTGCTTCTCCCTCTCCCTCTGCCTGCTGCTCTCTCTCTCTCTTTCTCTCTCTCTCAAATAAAGAAATAAAATCCTTAAAAAAACAATCTAGATTTATCCCATGAATTGTTACTTTGTCCTGCATGTTCAAGCATTGTCACTCATACAACAAACAGCCTGGTGTCATAGACATTTCTGGACTTCTATTGTTACTAAAATTTTTTTT
>PITA01000703.1:177665-245476 GCA_004023965.1 Spilogale gracilis | reverse complement strand
GTCTTACCGCAGTCTCTGAGGAAGGCAGCATTACTTCCATTGTCCAGACAAGGGAACAGAGATCAGAGAGGTTAAGGGATTTGTCCGAAGCCACATAGCAAGTGGCAGGGCCAGGATTCAAACTCAGGTCTACACTAAATGTATTGTAGCATTCCTCCCACTACTAATGAGGCATCAAACCAGGGGCAGGGAAAGCGATCAAGACCTGTACTTTACCCTGCCTTTGTAGAAGGTTTATGAATGTTTACAACCAGTGGCAAAGAACAATCTGAGCCAGAGTGCATCAGAGCTTAGAGGGCTATGGGGGCACCTGGTTCCATGGTTCCCACACTTTTGGATATCACAGACCAGTTAGAAAGAAAACATATCTCTCACACACACACACACACACACACACACACACACACACGAGAAGGCTATTAACTTTTATTCTGCGACTTTTATTCTGCAAAGGAGAACATGAAAGGTAACTACTGTCTCCTATCACAACCATTCTACAAAAGAAAGGGCATTTAACATCCCTCATGTTGGAAAGACACACTCTCAGAATAAAGACAAGTCTGGCTCCTAATGGACAGTTGGCATGTCACCTCACACGTGTGTGCATGTGCCTGTGTGAGGGTGCAGACACACGCCTCTCTGAGCACCCCCCACACACATACATACAGAATGATCACTGGTTTTCCCATTTTCCTTGGGACAGGGAAAAACTCCATCGGGGGTCAGCATCAGTTAAAGGATCCAGGTTTGGGACCTGTTGGCTTGGGCTCCTCCTGACATTGGGTCTAGAGAGAAACTGAGGCCACAGAGTCGGGCTCCAGGTGGCCCACATAGTCAGTGGTAGGTCAGGAATTTTGCCTTCCAGGATGGTTTGATTCCCACTAAGTGCCTCCTTCCCTAGCAACTGCTTTTGCTGAGCTGGAGAGTTTTGTTACTTGAAGTCAGCTAACAGGACAGAGAGACAGATATGTTTCTGAGCTGCGGTGGGAAGATCGAGCTGTGTCCACGAGGACTGGCGTGTCCCGGCGATGCCAGAGACAGTGCGGGGCTCCCCCAGGCATAGCCTGCTGCCTGGGGTGCCAGGGTGGGGAGGGCGGTGCCGGCGCCTGCCTCCTGCTGGGCCTCGCTGGGGCCAACACAGTGTCTGGTTCTGCCTGCCTCCCAGGATGATCCAGGAAGAGAAGGAGTCCACGGAGCTGCGTGCTGAGGAGATCGAGACTCGAGTGACCAGCAGCAGCATGGAGGCCCTCAACCTGACCCAGCTGCGCAAACGGGGTTCCATCCCCACCTCTCTGACTGCCCTGTCCCTCGCCAGCGCATCTCCCCCACTTAGTGGCCGCTCCATGCCTAAGCTTACCTCCCGCAGTGCTGCCCAGGACCTGGACCGCATGGGGGTCATGACCCTGGTGAGAGTCTTGGGGCAGTTGATGAACAGCCTGAGTCAACTCTGGGCCTTGCTTTGGGGGCTGGCCGAGGGTCGCTGCAAAGGCTTGGTAGGGCTCACTCCGCTCAGCTGCGCCTGGCATTACCTTCCCACGTTGTGCCCAGAACCCAGCATGGCAGGCCACCAACATGTCCTCTTGGGATTGGCCAGGGCCTGTCACGTCTTCCTCAATCTGCTCTCATGGATAAGCACAGAATAAGAAACTCACCCCCTGCCCATACCTGTCCCTCTCTTCCAGAGGTAGCCCTGACTTATTTTTCCAGGCCGGCTTTTTTTCTGCTGTGGTATTCTTTCCAGGCCTCTGTGAGGCACTGAATCCTATCTTCTCCTCCTAAGGGCATGGGCTCCCTTGGGGTTGGCTTTCCGGCAGCTGGAGGGTGATCCTGAGTTTACCCTTTACTTTCTCTTTCAGCCCAGTGACTTAAGAAAGCATAGGCGGAAGCTGCTGGTGAGTGCTGCCCAGTGACCCCAGGTACTAACGGGTGAATCCTCCCAGGCCCTTCCCTTTGGTTTCTCTCCCCTGGGCCCTTGAGTCTGAGTCTGGGCTCAGAGGGGCCCCCGGTCTTCCCACTGCATTTCTCCAAGCTCCTCTGCCTCGTCTGGGCTGGGTAGGCAGGCCCCGGAATCTCTCCCTCTATCCCCTGACGGCTTCACTGTCTGTTCAGTCGCCAGTGTCTCGGGAAGAGAACCGAGAGGATAAAGCCACCATAAAATGTGAGACTTCTCCTCCTTCCTCACCCAGGACGCTGCGGCTAGAGAAGCTTGGCCATCCAGCCCTGAGCCAGGAAGAAGGCAAAAGGTAAGTGGCACAGGCCCCACCTTGAGTCCCCCTACCCCAAGGTCATCTCATCCCTCCCCCTGCCTCTGGAGGGACCGAGTCTCAGGTGTGCAGGTGTCTGAACATCTCTGTTCTCTTTCAAACACCGTTGGGGAAGGATATTCCCATGTCTCCTTTGGTCACCTGCTCTGATCATACTCCCCTCTGCCCCAACCTCTGATACTTACTGTAAGTTCTCCCTGAGGTCTCCCTTCCAGGTGGCCTGGTATAATGGAAGCATGTGTCCTTCCCTCGCGCCCCCTCCTTGCTGTCGCCCTGCAGTGCTCTGGAGGACCAGGGCAGTGGCCCGAGCAGCAGCGACAGCAGCCAGGACTCCTTGCACAAAGGCGCCAAGCGCAAGGGCATCAAGTCGTCCATCGGCCGCCTGTTCGGGAAGAAGGAGAAGGGCCGGCCGATCCAGCTGAGCCGGGATGGAGCCACGGGCCATGGTGTCTGTCCACGTCCTAGCGAACGGGTGCAAGTGGAGGGGCCAGAGCAAGAGGGAGTCCTGGGGTCCGGCCTTCTCCGCCTGCCTCCCAGGGACCAGTGGGTGGAAGCCGCGGTCAGGCAGGTTTCGGCTCCAGAGAGGAGAGGCAGGTGCTTTGGGTTAGAGCTGTGCCACTCGCTGCCCCAGGGGCCACCGGCTCCCGCCACTGGAGGCCTCAGGGCTGCAGGGGGGTGGTTCTTGGAATGCTGTGGAAGGGATTCCTGTATGAGGCGAGAGGCTGGACCTCTGAGGTTTCTTGCAGTTTGGAGGTTTTCTGATGTACTGTGCTGAGCACCTTCAGGAGGAATTTCTGGGTTCTTTCTTGAGGAGCGTCAGTTCTTGATTAGAACTTATTTCTAGCACATCTGACCTCCAGGACACAGCAGATCATAACACCTCCTGATGGCTTCATAGCTACTGTATTTGCATAAACACTTGGGCTGGAGTGGCATTATCATCTCTTTGCTAATATAAAGTTCTGGTGCACGCTTGGCACCTGGTGGGTACACAGTAAATGTCAGCTGTCTTCCTCTGCCTTCCCCTGTTCCAGCTTTCCCTTTCTTCCTCCCCTCCCTTCCTCCTCTTTCCCTCATCTCTTCAGTCCTTTGTTCAATAGACATTTATTGAGTACCTATTGTATATAAGGCTTAGTGCTGGGTGTTGGAACAATAGGCCGTTCCCTCAAGGAGCTCAGTGTCTCATGGAAAGGAAGAAAATAAAGAGAGGATTCCAGAACAGTGTAATGATAGCCACATGTGTCAGGGGCTTCTGGAATGCAGATCTTGGCTGTGGAGCAGTAGGGAAGCCAGCAGGGGCTTCCTCTGCTAGGCGACTGCTTGCCTGAATTTGGAAGGCTAAGGAGGAAGTAGCCAAGCCAAGAAGAGTTGTATGTGAGGGAACCGGGGATCTGGGAGAGGCAGGTTCTGGGAGCAGGAGCTCTGTTTGTGATTGAGTCTATTCAGAGTCGGGGAGGGAGAGGCCCGGAGAGATGAGGAGGTGTGGACCCTAGGCAGGGCCTGGCTCCAAGGGCCTTGAAATTTCTCCCAAGGCAGTGGGAGCATTAATAATTGCCTGCTGGGGGAAGGCCTGATCAACTAGAAGAAAGGAACCTTTGAAACCAAAGGCATAATTGAACCTTCCTGCACCTCAGAGAAGGTGTGGATCAGAAGCCAACTAGCTGAGTGAGGAGGAGGAAGAGGAAAGGGAGGCACCTCTCGTCTAGGTGGGGAATGAGGGGGAGCTCCCTGCCTCCAGCCCTCAGGGGTGCTGGGAGTGGTGGGCACAGAGGGCGCTGGGAGGGAGCTGAGAAGGGCTGATCTGTGGAAGAGGTTTTCTGTGGGAAGTCTTAGGATTTTCTACACTCCCTGTACTGCAGTGGTGCCTGACCCTAAGACAACATCTCACCTTGGCTCCTGGGTCACCCCCGACCTACTGCCAGCTGCACTGTGTGGAGGGACCAGAACGTGATCAATTCTAAGATGTGACACCTGTCATGGACTCTGTAGGGGTTTGGAGTCTGTTCAGGAGATCCTCAATAGGAGAAGACAGAGCTAGGAATGTTCCCCTGTGGGTTTGTGCAAGTGTGCTCCCTGAGCCACAGGGTGAGGGGCACGTCTCTCAGTGTGCCCATCTTCCCACCGCCAGCCACGTCAGGGGAATCCTCTCTGAGCCCAGAGCCCGCTCACATCTGGCTTTCTGGGTTTCCTTTGCACCTCCATTTGGAGGAGAGCTATGTTCTCTCTAGGATTCTGCTGCTGGAGGGGTAGGACATCCTTGGTCCCTCTGGCTGAAAAACCCCTCCAGGCCTGAGCCTCCCCGGGGGAGACACTCTGGGCTGGGGGACCTGTTTGATGCCACTGTGGGGCCACTGGGATGTAGGGACGTCGAACAGAGGCTCTGGGAGTGATAGATAGTCCATCGGGCCTCCTGGGTTGTTAAACACTGAGAAGCTTCCTGCGGGTCTGCTCCCCAATCCAGGCCCAGACCGAGGGAGGAGAAGGAGAAGGCCTGGTTCACATGCTCTCTCTTCCTTCTAGTTCTGCTAACAGACTCCGAGCTTGGTCTGCAGGAGCCCATGGTGCCTGCCAAGCTGGGGACCCAGGCAGAGAAGGACCGGCGGCTGAAGAAGAAGTAAGAGCCACAAGCCAGGGTGGCACACAGGCCCTCTCCAGCTGTTCTTCCCTTGGCCTGTCATGGGACTGAGCTCAGGGAGCCAGAGCCAGAGCTAGGCCCTTTCTGAACTGAGCTGGCCCCATTCACCTGGGCACAGCAGGGACTGGGAGGTGATTCTGAGGATGACCCAAGGGAGAAGGAGGCTGTGGGGCTGTGGGACAGTGACCCACGACCTGTGGGTCTCTGGCAGAGCAGACTGAAATGTCTGTGGGTCAGGCCATGTGCAAACAAATTTGGGCCCCTTGCCCTCTGAGGATGGAGAGATGTTCTGCCCCGTGTCTTGGCATCATACCCCTTCGGGCATGGCAGTCCAGTGGTGGGGAGTCAGGTTGTGGGAGTCCCACTTAGCACAGCCCGTGGTCCTAGGAGTAAGTGTGGTTGGGAGAAAAGGAGACTAGCAAGTCTGTTCTTCCTCTTCCCACAAGGCACCAGCTGCTTGAAGATGCCCGCAGAAAAGGAATGCCCTTTGCCCAGTGGGATGGGCCTACTGTGGTCTCCTGGCTGGAGGTAAGTCTATAGGCTGTCCTCGGGTACGAATCACCCATGTGATGTTGGGAAAATTCCCTTACCTTCTCAGGCCTTAGATTTTTCCATCTGTAAAATGGGAATGAGAGGCATTTGGGGATTGTCATCTGGACATTCCTGAATTCCACTTTGCGTTTGCTCTTTTGAGACCACGGATGAGGCCTGGCCTGGCCCTTGCTCCTTGATATTGTCAAGCTCTTGGCAGTGGGGCCCGGATCGCGGGGAAGGGGCTGAATGCACCCCCGTGCCCATGTCTGCAGCTCTGGGTGGGGATGCCTGCCTGGTACGTGGCAGCCTGCCGTGCCAACGTCAAGAGCGGAGCCATCATGTCAGCCCTGTCGGACACAGAGATCCAGCGTGAGATCGGCATCAGCAATGCCCTGCACCGGCTCAAGCTCCGGCTGGCCATCCAGGAGATGGTGTCGCTGACCAGCCCCTCTGCGCCACCCACCTCCAGGACCGTGAGTGGCCTCTCCCTCGCCCAGAGTGTTTGCAGAAGTCCTGGAATGGTATTTGCAGAGTTTCTGGTTGGTCTTCGGGAGGACGGTAGCACTGAGTGCTGCCCTTTCCGGTCCCTAAGAGGGCTCCACCTGGTCTCCAGGAGGGGCTGACGTTGATTCCAGGAGGATCCCAGCAGCCTCGTTCCCTGCCTTCACATGCCACCAGTGGGTTCCGTCCCCCATCCCCACTCTGCTGACCTCTGCAGATCTCTGGGTGGAGTTTCCAAGGACAGGGCTTCCTGGGGTTCTATGTGGTTGCCAGCCTCGGGGAGGCAGAGGCGCAGGGCATTTGTGAATCCTGTCCTGGTCCTCCAACCTCTCCATCAGAATGCAGACTAGTCCGTGGACCCTCAGGGTAAAGTCATTGGCTGCCATGCATCTCCTTGATGGGGACACATTCCCGATCTGCGACATTCATTCATATTCCTTCAGGAAACATTTGTTGAGCATTTCAAGGCACCTGTGGCTCCAGTGATACGGGGAGCTGCCCAGGGCCACAGTATGCAGGGCTCAGGCCTGCGCCTGTGGGAAGGCTCAGGGGAAGGGATGTTTGTCCTTGTCCTTGGGGTTCCCAGCCTCCAGGGAATCTTGGGGACCCACATGCAAGATCTGCTAGGTTTCCTCTCTGCCTACAGTCTTCCGGGAATGTCTGGGTCACCCACGAAGAGATGGAAACTCTGGCAACACCCACGAAAACAGTGAGTCTGGCCCTGGGCCTTGGGCCTGGGTTGGGGCTGATGACCTCCACGAGGACGAGGGGAAGGTGGTGGCAAGTCAGAGGGGGTTGCTGTTGGTCTAATGCGAGATGAGTATCCCTGCTGTGTGTTGGGTTCTGTTCTCAGGGTGGTGGGTTATTGGGAAAGGAGTGGGGATGGGAACAGTTTATGTGTGCTGGGGGATCCGTCTCAGGGGGTCCGAGCTCACCCTAGGACGCTGGCGCACTACAGCGGAGAGAGCTGACCTTGGGGATGGGGAGTGCTCTGCTCTGCTCTGGGTCTGAAGCCACAAAATCCTTGCCCTGGTGCTTGATGCTTGGTGGGGGACAGAGAAGGGAGAGCCTGGCCCTGTGCGGGGCTCCCCGCCAAGCCTGCAAGCTGGCGGAGTGTGTTTTTGCCACACACACGTCTGCTCCCCACTCAGAGCAAGCGCAGACACGTGCACCGGCCTTGTGTTCCCTCTTGCCATTCCAGCAAGCTCTTCCTAGTCACCTTCCCAGCCACGGGGGTGTCTGCTCTCTCTGCTTGATGGGGCTTATGGTAGAGGTTTCAAGGTTCTTGACTTTGCCTGTTTCCCCTGACACGCTGCACTCGTTCGGGCTAGGACAGTGAGGAGGGCAGCTGGGCTCAGGTAAGACCCCCTTCTCCGCCCAGACCATCTCTCAGGAGTTCAGGACGGTATTCTCCCAATGGACTCTCTGCCCAGCAGGACTCCCTGGGTCCCCATCTATGTCCCCTCTCCGCATGAAAGGCTGTGGATTGGTTTTCTCCTCCCGCTGAAGCCCCCTGCCTCCTCGTTCCCTTCTAGCTACTTGTTCTGGTTTCTTAGGATGGCAGATGAATCCTTAGAGGGCTGTGTCCCCACTGCACCTGCCTCTTGCCCTCTCTTCCCAGGAATAAGGAGACTGAGATTGGTACGATTCCTCTTCCTCAGCCTGTCCCTCTAAGGGGGCACCCCTGCTGAGCTGGGCAAAGACCTGTTACTCATTCACTTAGTAGGCAAATATTTACTGAGCAATTACTAGGTATCAGGCCTTTCTAGGCTCTCTGGATACAGCAGTGGACAAACTAAGCCTTCTCCCTTATATTCTAGGGGAGAGACAGGCAGTAAACACATAACACACACCCATGACCTCCAGGCCATGTGGCTCTCGGTGCGCTGGAGCAGCACCGTGGATCCTTCCGGGGATACCCAGCCGGGTCTTGGACAGATTAGTCATAGTATATTTACACAATGAAACCTTCAGCAGAAGAAATGGATGAAATTTAGAAATATTATGGCAAGTGCAAAATTTAAGCCCCAAAGATTCATAGAATTTTATACTAAAATATGAAAGAAAGCAAACTTAATATTTTTTACAGAAATATACATTACTGATTGTAAATCTGTAAAAGCGTTTTTCCAGCAAGGGCATAAGAGAGCACTCAGCACAGCGGTTCAGCGGTTACCTGTAGAGGGGCAGCAGGGGGTGGGACAGGGACGGTGAGCACGGGGTGGACACAGCCGTGGGATCGTGTGGTTGCTGTCCATCCATGTTAACTTCCTCTTTATGCTTAATATCGAACCTATGCTACATTTATTTTTATATGTATAATGATTTCATTTTTAAAAGATAAAATCAGTGTTTCAATCTAAAAGAAATGAAGTAGGGTAAGGAAACAGAGTGGGGGAGGGGTGCTGTTCCTAAAGTCATTCTAAGGATAGGTGGTCAGGAGAGCCCCTGCTGTTGGCGGGAAGTGACAACAGAGTGGCAGGGGGAGGCGGCCGGGGTGTGAGTAGGGTGCTGGCGAAAGCATCAAACAGAGGGCCTGGGGAGTTCCTGGAGTGGACACCAGAGCCCCGAGTCCTGAGTGATTCAAGAGCAGGCCATCACCTGTGGGCCTTCAGTCCATTTGTAACTCTCAGGTAGATGTGGGAGGCCAGCTTCCCAAGTGAGATCAGCTTTTCTTTCTTCCTTCCTTTTTTTTTTTTTTTTTTTTTTTTTTGCCACGCTGTGGCCCTCTGTAACTCGGCCTGTCCCCTGGGCTCAGTGGGCTCGAGGCCGGCGGAGAAGCAAGAAAGCAGGTCGGCCACATGACACCGCAAATGCATCCCCGAGTTGACAGGAAGGACTCCGTATTATCTGCTGCCTGGATAGTTGCTTCTGTTCATTAGTGTAGATAATTGATCCGTGAGTGGAGGCGTATCTTTCGGAGATCTTAGAAAGTGCCATTTAAAACCCCTACCTCTGACCACTTCCAGCTTCTCTGTGAAAATAAGTGGCCATAGCAGCTGGAGGGCTGTTTCCCTCCACCGGCTCCGCCGACTGTGTCCTGCTGGCCCGGCCCTCCTCCCCTATAGCCGCTCTACCTTGTTCCCCCAGACCCTGGCCTATGGGGACATGAACCACGAGTGGATTGGGAATGAGTGGCTGCCCAGCCTGGGGCTCCCGCAGTACCGCAGCTACTTCATGGAGTGCCTGGTGGACGCCCGCATGCTGGACCACCTCACCAAGAAGGACCTGCGGGTCCACCTGAAGATGGTGGACAGCTTCCACCGGTGAGCCGGGCGAGCGCACGGTGGGGCTCCCTCAGCCCCGGGGGTCTGTCTGCAGAACACAGGGGCTTCTGGCTCCACATGTGGCCCGTGTGGGTGCTAACAGGGCTCCCCCTGGCGAAATCCGGATCCTCTTCTCATCCTGCGATGTGATGGACGATTCGGTCCTCTCACCTCTAGCCCTTAGGACACAGAGAGTCATTCTTCCTCCGTTCCATCCTGGAGATTTCTGTCATAGGTCTGCATTTCATTTCTTTGTCTGGGCTTGCTCAGGTTTCTCTGTTTACCCTGGGAAGCCTCGAATTGAAATCACAGTCGGTTTCCGTGTCTGCTGATTCCTTCCAAGTTGAGAGGAAGGACCTTTCTGCGCCCTGGTCCTGCTTGCATCCCAGATCCGAGCCCTTAGCTTTGAGCCCACACCCTTTGGTACAGGATGCCATCCAAATCTCTCCTCCCCCTTGCTGGAAAGGCCTTCTGTTCACAATTGTCTGCAGCGAGGTCTCCAACTGGCAGCCCGTGGGCAGAATTTGGCCCCATGATTGTGTTTTGTTGGGCTGACATGGTATTTTACAGATTATGAATTTAGTTGCCACTATTTAAACCCCAGGAAATTTTACACAAAATTCTGGGTGTCTGGGTTTTCTGAAAAAACTGGAAGATCTGTTGACACATTCTAGCATGGGGACAGCCAGCTGGAGCTGGTGGCGACTGCCCTCCTATGCCAGGTAGGTGTGGTCGCCAGATCCCACTTCACTTGCTGTAGACCCCATTTCACCGCAGGAGGCACTGGGGCTGGGGAGCCAGGTGGGTGGTAAAACCCAGGGGCTGACTGTCCTTAGGAAGGCTCTTTAACATCTAGCTTCAAATCACACGGGTCACTGTTTGAGCAAGGTTCTTTGTCTTTAACCTGTAATGCCCACAGCCGCCCTGCAGGAGAGGTATGTCCCCATCTCACGTGTTCTGAGTGCCACTCGGCTGGCAGGGGCACAGCTGCTGTTCAGACGCAGGAGAATGAGTGGATAATGTTATGAATGTTGGGGCTGGGAGCGTGTGGCTTTTCAAGATTCTCTTGGGGCTCTGCGGACATCTCTCGGTCTCTCTGACTCATAAACCATGGAAAGTTCAATTCGGAAGGGATCTAGCTAGCTTCCCCATGTTATGGGGAAGGAAACTAAGGCACAAGAAGGAGCATCAGGGATGCTAGCCGAGTCCAGCCCTTTTGCCACCATACCACAGAGCCTGTGAGGCTAGAACTCCCTATAGTGACCTCCCTTGGCACTTCCCCACCCCTTCCCAGGGCTGAGAGGGAATCTTTTGTGTCTGTCCCAGAGGCTGTCAGGCCTGGCTGCACCTGTCCCCTCCTCAGTGATTGATAGGGCTGGGGAGAGAAGGGCTACTCCCCTGCTGAGCTGGGATGTGCCTGGTGGGTAGGGGATCAGTCATCCCGGCCCCACCCAGCATTCTGGAGGTCCTCCTGATGACCCTCTGCCCAGGCCCCAGGAAAGTCTCAGCTTTTTGCCTTGAACATCGTGTTCTCTTAAGCAGATTTGCCAGAGAACCTGCCGTTTTGGTAGGAAAACCAGCACACACTGTCATCAGAGTGTCCTCCTGATCGTGGTACCGTTGTGGAGTGCCTGGGCCTGGGCCGAGCCCTGTGATGCTCATGGCAGCTCTGAAGGACAGGGGTGGCCTCATCTCCATGTGCTGAGGGCCACTGGGCTGGGAAGTGGTATAGCTGGCATTTGGACCCAGGTTGATCTGACTTTACATTTTCACCATGCAATGCAACAGCTTTGAAATTGGGCAGAAAATGATAGCAAATGAGACTGAAAGTAGACAGAAGGCATTTCCAGCCAGGAGGTATGTGTGATGTGCCGCCTCCAGTGGAGTAAGGCTTAAACCAGTGGCCTGATCAACGCCTGGTTGCCTTGGGCCAGAAAATAGTTCCTGGAGTTGGTGTCCGTGAGCTGTGAGGGCTTGTTCTAGGAAGTAGGGCTGCTGGACGGAGCTGAGGGGAGAGAAGGAGGGAGCAGGCAGCATAATTTAATTTCACAAGGCAATGGCCTCAATAATAGAGTTGGGATGGAATGTCTGTTCCTCTGTTTGATAGATGACTAAACGCAGAGACCAAATGGCAGGCAGGGTTCAAGAGAAGGAAGAACACTAATGAAAGGTGGGATGAACTGCCTTGAGAGGTAGTGAGTTCCCTGTCTCAGAGGAGCTGGGCACAGGTCCAGCTGGACACAACATGGGAAGGATGCTACACAGGTGATGTCTGCATGAGGCGGGAGTTTGCCCTGGTGGCCCGTGGGGTCCCATCCAGCCTCCAGATTCTGTAGCATCCTTCCGGCTTGCGATTAATTATTGAATGCTTACTCTGCATCTGATACTGTTTAGGTACTTTTAGTACTTTCTGTGAACCATTTCATTTCCTTCATTAAGCATCTGTGGTGTTTACGAGGTGCCAGGCATGATTCTAGGGGTTTGAGATTTATCTGTGAACAAAGCAGTGTTGCCCTCATGGAGTTTACATTCTAACAGAGAGACAGAAAAGGATCTCTCTATCATCTCTCTATCCATCCACCCATCTATACTGTGTGTGCATGTGTGTATATTCTAATATGTTAACAGATAAAAAGTGCTAGGAAAAAAATTAGACCAAGGGGGATTGGAGTATTGTGGTGGTGATGGTGATGTTGCAGTTTTAAATCAGGTAGACAAGGGGACCTCTTATTTGAGAAGATGACATTTGAGCAAAGACTTAAAGGAGACAGGGTGAGCCATGCAACAGATTGGTGAAGGGACGTTCCAGGCAGAGGGGGCAGCTAGTGCAAAGGCCCTGAGGCGCAGAGGTGGGCACAGTGCGCCTGCTGTGTTTGAGGAAGAACAGAAGGGTCAGTGTTCAAGGGCAAATCGTGTAGCATGCATAGATCATTGTAAGGACTCTCAGTGAAATGGGGAATCAAAGAAATATCTGTAGGGATCTTTCTGGAGGGTCCTATCTATATGAGTCAGATATCTGTAGGGCCATTCCAGTGTCTAGAGAGTGGGAGGCTGTTGCTTCATTCAGAAAACTTTCCTTCCATCATTTAGACCTATACCCTGGCCGAGAGGAGGGACATGGGTGGGCAGAGGAGGGGAAGTGGCCTTGGGCTGGGTCCCATGTAAGTCCTGGGAGAAGGAGGAGCATGAGTGGACTGGGGGGGCTTGAGGTGGGGGGCCTGGCCGTGCTGTGGCTGGTGTTGGATGTGGGGCCGAGGTGGAAGGAATGTGGCCCCACTGAGACTCTGGCTCAGGGGGGTTCTGTGTCTGCAGAACCAGCCTTCAGTATGGCATCATGTGTCTGAAGAGGCTGAATTATGACCGGAAGGAGCTGGAGAAAAGGCGGGAGGAAAGCCAGCACGAGATCAAGGGTAAGCTGGTCAAGCTCAGTGGGCCTCGTGGGGAAGGCACGGAGCAGCCTTGGGGGGAGCAGGCTCCTGCCTCGCCCTTCTCTGCCCTGGGTGAGTTGTGGGGAGAAGAGGCATTCTGTGCCCCGAGGAAGCTCCAACCCCGAGAGGGAAGACTCAGCCCCAGTCTGTGTGATGAGGGAAACATAGTCCTGCCCGAAGGATGTTGCCATCTGCTGGAGAAGAAACAGTCCCTCTGCCCAGTCAGCCACCAGCTGGACAAAGGCAGTGACTGCCCTAGGACAGTGCTAGAAACTTGTATGGGAGAGCGCTCATGGAACTTGTGATCTGGGTGGCCTTGGGCAGAAAAGAGAGACAAGTGTTAGAAGACTCTAAGAAGGTGGAAAAATAAGAGGACCATTCCAGCCTTGGGGGCAGGAGAGGGCCCAGGCAAGGGCTCTGGGAAGAAGGCCAGGGGCCTGCTGGCCTGGCCTTGAACCCCATGGGCTGGCAGGGAGAGAGGGAGGGCAGTTCTCTAGGTACCCAGGTGCCAGAGAAGACAGACAGAAGACAGAAAGCAGGGTAGGCTGGAATTCTGGGTCCAGGGAGCCCCATTTCTGTCCCTGGAAGGGGTGTGGCCAAACCTGTTGCCTCTTCCTGCCCCTTTTCTTGTTCTGCTCTCCAGATGTGCTCGTCTGGACCAACGACCAGGTGGTTCACTGGGTGCAGTCCATTGGGCTGCGGGATTATGCAGGAAACCTGCAGGAGAGCGGCGTGCATGGGGCCCTGCTGGCCCTAGACGAGAACTTTGACCACAACACGCTGGCCCTGGTCCTCCAGATCCCCACGCAGAATACCCAGGTGGGCATCCTTATCCTCAGTCTGTCTCAGTCTCAGGCTCCCCCTCCTGCCCCACTCTCCTCCAGCTCTCTCCTGCTCGCACACATGGGTTTATGGACTTGTTGGGGGACTGTTCTAGGGCCTGTTTCAGAGGGGAATCACTATGGCCTCAGAACTCCAAGTAGTACCAGTGCATAACCAAGCCACCTAAGGAACCAGCGTCCTTCATATACAGAACCCACACAGCCCAGGCCCCGCCATGCGGCTATCTTTTCCTCACTCTGCTTTGCTGACCTGACTTTTCTTAGAGGAGAACTAGCCCTGGGCTCTGAGGGGATCAGGGAGCCCACTGTCTCCTTTATCTCCCACCCTAAGGAATCTGCTCCTGGGCTCCCAGGCTTGTGAGAACTAAAAACACCAAATAACACAGCCCAGAGCCTCTCCGGGCCAGGGCTTCTCCCTGTCAACAGCGTGGAGAAGATTGGACATCTCCTTAAATTACGTTTCATAATTATTAGGGAGCTGTCATCCAAGACTATATCTAAGCTCTCCTGAACCTATGTATAGGTTGGCCTCTCTAACTTCCTGTGGGTCATGGACTCGGGAAGAACCTGCTGTGCAAGTACTTCCTGATTGTATTTGGCCTGGACCAGCCCCAGGGGGCTCCCGGCTCACCTTTCCTCATTTCATCAACTCTGATTGTGTTGCCTCGGGGCCCAGGCCTTCGTCACTCCAGACAGAGTGGTCTTAATTCTTTTAGGCTTTCCCCATATAGACAGGCCTCCGTGCCCTGATCATTTTAGCCGCCCTTGTCTGGACCATTTGCAGCTGTCAGGTCTCTTGAAATTCAGCCGCTAGAGCTGCACAAGCTATTCCGGGAGCAGATGTGTGCTGGCTTGTGTGAAGGTCGGCTGTGTTGTCTTGCACTTCTGGGGGGCACGTTGGCCTTTTGGGGGTGTCGGATGCCGTGCAGGGCCAGTGTGTCCCATAGGTCCTCTGCAGTGACCCCTCCAACCAGTCAGAACAGCCCTGAGCATAGATCCCCTGTTCTCTAAGAAGAGCTGAGGTCCCCTGCCCTCTGTGTGGTTTTTCTGTATGCGCCCATCTCCGACCTCCTCGGCTTTCTTGCTCGCTCCCTCGGCTTGGGGAGACACTCGGAAGCTTGCCTCAGCTTCGCTTCCCACTGCCTGGAGGAGCAGTGTCATCTGGGTTCTTGGACACGAACTATGCTTCTCCTTTCTCATCCCTTAGGAGAATATTAGGTTTTCAGTACTGACAGAGGCAGTCTTACGACGCTCTGTGGTTGACATTTTCCACCCCGAAATGGGCTTGTTCTTCTCCCCCGTTGCTTTCCCGTCTCTAAGTGTGTCTGGGGTTTGTGGCTAGCAGTGCTTCTGCAAAGAGCAGCAGGAGACCTCTCTGGTGCTTGCTAACATTCCAGTTTTCCTGATGGTCCATTTAGCTGGGCTCTTAGAGGAAGTGGCAGCTGACCCTATGTGGAATTCTTCATCAATAATGGTTAAAAGTATCTGGTGGCAGTTTTGAAAACTTTGTTGTTTCTGGCATTTCCCATATCTCCTGCTGAGTTAGGCTCCTGGGAGGCTGAGTCAAAGCTGTAGGCATAGTCAGCCCAAGGGCCACCCATGTCTATGAGGGAGCAGTCCTCCTGGTTTAAATTTTTGATGTGGAGCCCATGAAATATGTTTCTTTAACCTAAATAAGTTAAATCCTTATTTGCCATGGTCTACATGCTTATTTACCCCTCCAGAAAGGTAAGAAGGTGTGATTTTCCTACACGGACAGAGTGTGGGGCTTTCTCCCAGGAAGGGGGGCCTGTACATCCATGCATTCTGTGGTCGTAGTTTGTACAGTTATGATTCTCTTACATGCTCCATATGAAAGAATTCTAAGGTTTACAGTTTCACTTCCAAGAGGACACTGAGGTTTACGTGAAAGTGCAGCATTAGGGCTCATGGGTTAAACACACTGAATACCCCATCTCTGCCCTTGGGCCCCTAGGAAACGGGGGCAAGATGGTACAGAGGTCATTAACTCTACTCCTTCCATCTCTCTGCCTCTAATGCTGTGGACTCCAGGCACGCCAGGTGATGGAAAGAGAGTTCAACAACCTGTTGGCCTTGGGCACGGACCGGAAGCTGGATGATGTGAGTACTTGGCCGTGAATTAGGGGCTTTGAGATTTGGACATTGTTGGTTCATTGGGTTGAAATTCATGAGTTGCGCTCTCCTGGGACTGATGACTGGAGGGGTGACCTAGGAGAGGGGAGCTGAAGGAATCGGGGTGAAGTCAGGGAGTTGGGGGAGAGGGCCAGGGCCAGGTCTGGCAATAGGTCTAGAGGCGTCTCCATGAAACTCCTTGTACAAAAACTAAAGGCTCCTATGTGTTATACTTCTAGCATCTTTCAACTCTGTGCCCCACACCCTCCTAACCACGCAGGATTGGAGGTTCCGCCAAAGCCATCTCTGTGGGATCACACCTTTTTCTTCATTTCTCAGACCCCATGTCTCAGTGCTGTTGGTCCAGCATGACACCGGCCTGCTTCTCAGAATTCCCAGCCTGTCCTGGTGTGGTCATTTGGAGATCAGTGTCGTGCCAGGGTCCTTAGAGGAAGGGTCTGTTGGCTTGTTTGGCCGTGTGGGTTGACACCGTGACCCAGACATTTGTCACGGCTGCTTCCAGGGCAGTTCTACTCTTGAGTTACCTTCTAGCCAAGTTACGGTTCTCCTCTCCTGGCCCCCCCGGTCAGTGAAAAGCCAGCTTTTCCCCCTGGGTTTCGTCACGCCTTTCCCTGAGTTTAGGCTGGACTGTGTCTGGGAGGATCCGGGTGTCCTGAGCTGTGATGTTCCCCCGGTGATGCCCGCCAAATGATATGTGTTTCCTGGGAAGGCAGCCCCCTCCGGGCCCTCCTCCTCTTCCCCCTTCCCTCCTTCTCCTCCTTCCCCCCTCCTCCCTTTCCTATCAACAGCCTTGCCTGCCTTCACCTGTCAGGTCAGGCTTGGCTGCCTTGGCTCCAAACAAGTTAAAAAAGAGCCCAGATTATTTATTTTTAATGTCTCCATCTTCAGTCAGATCTTTCTTTTGCTCTCCGAGGTCTGTGTAGCTTCCCTTTCTACATACCCCTGCCCTGACCAGTGCCTCGGTTTAGACTTTTGGGCCTCTTTACTGGGACACCATCCGTGTTACCTGTGTACCAATTAGTCCTTCTCTGCTGGGTTTAACAAGGGCTAAAGGCCACTTTGTTGAGTGATGGTTCTGCTTCAGTAGATAGGACACACTCAGAAATACACAGAATTTGTGGTGGGGTATTTTCTTCACAGAGGCATCTTGAAATTTGGAGTATGTTATTTACACACACACAGTATACGTGTCTATGTGTGTGTATGTATTCCCATCAAGGAGATAGATTGCCAGACCCCACCAGCTGTCCCCGCACACCCAGGATCTTAGCTTTCTTTGATGCTGCTTAGGAAAATGACACGTATGTATCTTAGTGTGGTGTTTTCTAATTAAAAAGCTATTTATTCCTTCAGTCCTTATAAAAATATTCTTTAAAGGCCTACTCTTGGCCAGGCATTGGCCCAAGCAGAGGGGTAGCGTGGTGACAGGAATCTCATTTTATGTTAACAGTTATCACGGGGAATGGCTTATTATCCCATCGGACTGACTGATGAGGAACTAAGCTCAAAGGGGGTAACTTACCCTGCTCTCCCAGGCGGATGCGTGGCAGAGCAGGGATGAAGCAAAAGTGTGTCTGACTCCTGTTCTCTCCCCTACATCCTGCTGCTTCCTAGAAGCATGCAGAGCTAGCCAGCCTCTCTGGCTTCAGACATTGGTGTGGGGTTGTTGAGTAGATGATGTCATCTTGGCAGCAGAGAGGGATTTCTGGGGTACAGCTAGGTGCAGAGGACTGGTTCTTGCAGGAAGCTCAAAGACAAAGGCCAGGTAACGGGAAGAAGGTGGGATTTAGTGGTGGTGGATGCAGGGGAGGTCTGAGACCCAAGGAGATTGATTCCTGTGCAGCCACCTAGCACAGCCTCAGCAAACTTGAGCTGTCTCTTATACCATTCCTCTGTCTATTCTGGTTCTCAGTTTCCCCTCTTGAGCTTCAAGGGTTGCATCCAATCCTCCCCCTTCATGGAGAGCTGGACTCCAGGGAAAAGAGGAGGGGAGCAGGAAGAACATCTATTAGGGGACAGGTGATACAGACATAAGCCTGAGGGTTGGCTGAAGGTGGAAATGGGGTGGGGGAGGGAAGCAGAGAGGGAGGGGAGGAGAGAAAAAGGGAAAGCACTCAGGGCTAGGTTAAGGGCAACATCATGGAGTGGACAGAAGCGATGAGGCAAGTTCCTGATGAACTCACGGATGGGATGCCAGCTGCCATCCATTCATTTAACAAGTATTTATTGAGGGCCTACAGTTCCCAAGCACTACCTTTGTGCCTGGGGATACCTTGGTTGGAACAGAAAAGATCATGGTCTCTGTCCTGTGGAGCACAGAATTTGAAAGTGAGAGGGAGAGAGTTGAGGGAGTGGGGTGGAGGGGAAAGGAGAGGGAGAGCTTATTGATATATCATAAGTAAATGAAGAAATGATACTAGGGTAGGTGCTGGGACAGAGGTGCATGGTGCCAAGAAGTGATAGGAGCCTTTGGTTTCTTCAAGACACAAGCAGGAAACCCCAAGAGTTTGGAGCTGTTGAGACAAGAACTGGTGGGGTAGTAGTGTCCCCTGTGCCTCTGGCAGCTCTCAGCCTGCCCCAGTCCTGACAACACAGGGACTGGGGGTGTGGGGGGGGATTAGACGTGGGCTCTTCAGGGTGGCCTGGGAGGCCTGTGCAGAGGGGCCTTCTGTGTGTTATGGCTCAGGGTGCCCCTTGGCAGAGTTTGGAGACTCAGTGGGTAGATGGCAGAGGCCCCTGGAGAAGCCTGCCAATGATCGGCCTTTAACCGGGTCCATCATAACCAGGTCCATCACTGTCCCAACGTGCCCTCACTGGATCCCACTAGGAACAGGCAGCCTGAGAAAGAAGGCAGTTAATGCCATTCCTGTTTTACAGAAACAGAAGCTCAGAGAGGTCCCTTAACTTGCCCAGGGACACGGAGCTAGTAAAATGGCAGCCAGGTCTCCAGACTCCTGGCCCTCCTGGTCGGGTGCACTTCCAGCGCACTGGGGCCCAGGCCAGAGTGAAGGCAGGAGGGGTTGGGTGGGGGCTGGCCGCTTCCCATTTCCCAGGGGAGGAGAATGAGTGGGGGGAGGAAATACTTGAAAGGTCGGTGGGCACCCCTCAGGCCAGGTTGAGATGACGCAGCTGGGCAGGGAAAGAGTTCAACTGCAGGAGGCTGCAAGATGGTGACAGGTCGGACCCCTGGGGACTCCACTGCAGCCCACCTGGAGACGGGGAATCGTCTCCTCCAGCCAGATCCATCTAGCAGACAGGAAACAGAGGGCCAGCAAGGAGAGGTGACCCTGCCCAGCCCCCTGCACTGGGGCGCGACGGGAGCCGCACCCCTAGCAGCGGCAGCGAAGCCCCTCCGCGCGGGCGGCGAGTGAGGGCCTCCGCGTGTCACGTGCAGGGCGAGGACAAGGTGTTCAGGCGCGCGCCGTCCTGGAGGAAGCGTTTCCGGCCACGGGACCCGCACGGCGGCCTGCTTGGCGCCTCGGCGGAGACGCTCCCGGCCGCCTTCCGCGTGGCCAGCCTGGGGCCGCTGCAGCCGCCGCCCGCGCCGCCGAAGAAGATCACGCCGGAGGGTGAGTGACGGGCCGCCGGAGGGGCCCGCGGGCGCCGCTGCACTAACGCTGCCGTCGGGCCGGCGGGCGGGCCGGCGGGCGGGCCCCGGAGCGCGCGCACTAACCGCCGCTCTGTGTTCTCCCGCGGCCGCCGACTCCTCCCAGCCGGGACGGCGGGGGCGCCGAGACTGGAGCCCTCCACCGTGCGGACCTACTCCTGCTGACGCCCCCCTCCCGCCCCGGCCCTCGCGGGGGTGTGCCCGTGGCGCGGGGTAAGTGGGCGGGGCCCGGGCCGCCCCCCCCCCCCCCCCCCCCGCCGCTGCCGCCGCCGCCGGCCCGCTTGCAGCGCTGCCCGCCTCGCCTGCACCCTGAAACCCTGCTTCCACCACTGCCCGGCGCGTTCGCATGCTCGCTGCTCATGCCTGCACCTCCTGCCCCAGGGGACGACGCCCTGCTCACCGTGCAATGCCTCTCTCCCTCTCTCTCTCTCCTCTCTCTCTCAGCTCGCTCCCACTATCTCTACGGACATATGCTCTCCGCCTTTCGGGACTAGCCACGGCCTCCCAGGGCCAGCGTCCTCCGGCTGAGTTCCACAGGCTTAGCTGGCCCTGACCCCTCCTGCTTGGTCCCCAACCTCTCACGACTCCTAGTCCCCTCCGTGACTCTCCAGTTGCCCTGGATCTCAGAATATACTGGTCCATCCCCTCCCATCCCACTCCCCTGAGCCCCACTGTGTGCCCTTTGTAAGTCTCTTGTGGCTGTGGTTGGGTGTCTAAGTTGTCCACACTTGGAATCCTGCAGAAGGGACAGGACAGCAGCAGCCCAGAGCCACCCTCTTTCTTCTGGGCCTAGCCTGGTCTGGACTGCGATCTCTGCCAGAGACCAGGACCCTGTGCCAGGGGCTGGGGATGGCCCTTCCAAGAAAATGGCACTTCAGACTCTGCCTTGCTCAGGCTATGGGGCCTAACCATCCCTGGGCACATCACAGCTGTGTGACATCTGGTTTTGGCACTCCCAGCATCACCCATTCCCACCTCATCTCCCAGAGGGCAGCTTCTGTCTCCAGGACCTGCCTGGGGGCTCGGAGGGGCTGCAGAAGGCCCCATTCTCTCTCAGGATGGTGAGGCTGGGGAGGAGGAAGGCTTAGGTGGTGATTCCAGGCCTTTGATTAATTAAGATGGATCCCAAACGTGATTTGGAAACGAATCTGAGAAATGGGCCCCTTAGCTTTGAGCTGCAGTTAAGGACAGGGCAACTCTCAGCCCTCCCACCTGGTGAGAGATGTAGGTTGGCCCGCTGGAGTGACAGTCAATGGTCTGGGTTAACTTTAAGCCCCAGAGGCAGGGGGAATGCATCCTGTCCTGCCCCAGTCATAAGGTGTAAGGTGGGAGCAGGACTGGGGGGTTGTGTGGGGTCTTGGCTCTGGGGCAGAAGAGAGCTTCCCATGCACTGCCCACTCTGCTCCCAGTATTCCCTCCCTTGTTGTCCTCCTCTGCCCACCTCTTTAGTAATCTAGCCCCTAAGAGTGTACACAACAGGTGGGCTGAAGATACATTGACCTCCAAATCAGATTTGGGACAAGGTAGTGTGAAGTTCTCTTCTCCTGATCTCTTGGGAAGAAGATAAAGCTTCCCCTTCCATGAGTCCTATCCTAGGTCCAGGAAATCCATTGTTGGTGAACATCACTCTCCTGCTTGCCCCTAAATTACCCACGCCTTGTTCAGAGCTCTTTTGGTGTCCAGGGGCTGCCTCCTCCAGAAGTTTCGGAGGACCCCCCCCCCACACACACACAACCAGGGCTCAGGGGTACAGGTCCCGGTTTGATTGGAATGTCATTCCCAAGAAACCCCGCCTCCTTACCCACTTCCTCATCCTGCCAAAATGCGTGGAAGTGTTTGGGACCCAAGTTCAGGGTATTGATGGACCTGGTAGGAGGAGAGGAAGAGCAGCTGGAGCAGGTTTCCTGGAGAGGTGCCAGTGCTGAGCCATCCTACAGGTGGTTGAGCAGCTGGTTTGCAACCTAAACCAACTTGGGTTCTAAGCAGGGGGCCCGGCTAGCAGGTGGGACAGTGGGTCAGAGGACCCTGGCCAGAATGAGTGATGGAGCCTGGGGCGATGCCAGGGCTCAGAGTCTTCTGCTGTTTTTCAGTCTAGGAGAGTTCTACCTGTGGTGGGGCCGAGTGGGCTCATGGGTATGGGCACGGCACCAGCTGCTCTGTTCTCCTGAGTTGTTCCTTGCCCTCCCTGCCCAGCAGGCAGCTGAAAATGGAGCTGGAGGCCTTCTTGAGCAGGAAATGAGCTGGATGGAGAGAAAAGGCCCCTTTCCTTGGGTGATGGAGGTTAAGATTATGGAGAAAGCTGAGATTCCTAAGATTGGTGGAGTTGGGGACAACCAGGCCATCTGACTGCATCAGGGGACTTGTGATGGACCAGCCAAGTGGGAGACTCAGCCCCAACTTCTCCTCCACACCTTTGCCCTGTCACAGTTGGCCATGTCCCTGGGGCTGTTCAGGGCATCCTGGGAAGTATTGCAGGGAGGTGATGGGCTAGAAAACTCGTGCATACCGCGACAGAAGGCTATTATCCTGGTGTCTCTCTTGGCTCACAGTCAATGTGTTTGTTACTTGGAGAGTCATCGTCAGTGCCCTGAACCTCCCCCTACCAGCCTCGTGTATCTTATCGGTTCCCTTCTCAGTACTGTACTGGCTCAGTGCATCAGGAATGGGTGTGTGGGTGTGGATGAGTGTGAGTGTGGGTGTGTCCGTACCAATAAACAACCTGGTTTTAAGACAACCTACTCATGGCTCTGGGCTTTTTTTTTTTTTTAAACTTAGACTTTCGCTGATCATCCAGCTTCCTCCATAGTCCTCAGGGCTGCGCTCCTCTGGGAAGTAAACATTTGAGTTTTAAAGGCATTAACCCGGAACCTTCTGTTTACTTACATAACTATGGGACTGCTAGAGAAGCTAACTTTCAGGTGGCTTGGACCAAGGACAAAGAGTGAGGAGCCTTGATGTGGGGCTTGACTTCTTCCTCTTCTTTCTGTCTACTCACACAGTCCAGCTCCACCGTCCTCCTGGCCTCTCCCAAGGCTCCCCGGGTCACTGCCCCTACACGCCCCTGCTCAGATCACCCCTTGGCTCACACTGTAGCACCCCTCGCCGCCTCTCGATCAGAGGCCTACCCCCACCACGTGGTGCCTATGACTTGGCTCCAGTGCCCCCTCACTTAGGAGTCTAGGTCCACTGAACTCAGAAACACCTGTCCCCCAGCCCATTCACCAGAAGGAAACAAGAGTGCCTCTTGCCTTCCCTTTGCAGCGACAAACCTTCCAGACCCACTTGAAGCATCACCTGAGAGGCATGACCAGCTCCTCCCCAGCAGAATTCCATAAGCAACAACCCTTTGCTCCTCGGTACTCTACCCCCCACCATGCTCTGCAGTCTTTCTCCTCGTCTGTTCCCTCCAGGGGCCATGAGAAAGCCCCTTGGGTCTGTCTTATTGATCTCAGATCCCTAGATGGACACACTTGAGTGAATAAATGAATCAACCTCATCTTAGAGGGTTTTTATGAGGATTATTATTAAATAAAGTAAAAGTTACTGGGAACTGTTGTGTGTGTCAGACCTCATTTAAGCATGCTCAGTGTATTAGTTCATTTAATCCTCACAGCTCTGTGATGTGTTATCTTGGCTGTTTTGCAGGACAGGAAATTGTAAAGCTAAGACCACATAGCTGGTGAGAGACAGATGGAGGCTTCAAAGCTAGGTCTTCTGACTGCAGTGCCTTCTTCTTACTATTATATGTATGTTCAGACTTCTAACCCAATGCCAGGACTGCCTACCAAATGCTACTTGCTTCTCTTTCTCCCTTTTCTTTGCTTCTGTTTTAAGTGAGCTCAAGCCTCTGCCCCTTGGCTCAGCCTCCCCCAGCTCCCTTTCCCACACCCACATTCATGGGGCACTTGGCTTCGGTGATCTTCTTTGGACCGTGTTTCTTCTGCTCACCTCAACTGTGGACTCCTTGAGAGCAGCGTAATGTACCATATCCTGGCCAAGGCCATCACTGACCCAGATGCTGATGGCACAGGGTGGCCGAGTCCATGGGCAGAGGTGACAGGAGGGGAGTCAGACAAGGCAAGTGTGATGCAGGAAGGGCACACATAGGAGGGAAGGTGCTTGCCTAGTGCCTGCAAGCTTCTGGGGGTCCTCTCCTACCCACTCCATGACTAAAGGTAGAACAGACCTGTCTTGTGGTCTAGCTGGCTTCAGGATGAGATCTGAAACTATCCAGAAAAACGTTTTTTGGATTGAAACTGTTTCCCAGTATTGCCATCCACTGGCATGGGGAAGGTGGAAGGAGCAAGTGTGTAGGGAAATGTGAATTTAGTTGTAGACATGCTGAACTTGAGACGAGACCCCAACGTCATGTTTCTGTCAATGTTTGTAGGAAAAAAAAAAGAAGGTTTTAGGTTTCTTTCCTAGAACACTTTACTTTGCCTCCCTTAGGAATCCCCTAAGTGGAGCAGAGGCCAAGAGTCTGTGGTGGTGGTTGCCTGTGGCTGGGGGGTGAGGCACAGCCAGAATTGCCATGGGGTGCAGGTTGGGGAGTTCCACCCAGGCCCGGACTGTGGGTGCCTAGCCAAGACCCCGGTCGAACCTGGAACCTTCAGTCCTTCTTGAGCTTTGGTGCCCCATCAGGCACCTCAGCTCCAGCCTGGAGCCCAGAAGCCAGAAAATCAGACAAATCCCGGGGATGGGACATGTTGGTGATGGGGTTTTATCCACACAACAGACACCTGATTTGATGGGGCTCCTCTTTTTTCGCCCTCCACTGTCCCCCTGCCCTCCCTCTCCAGCTGGGCCAACCAGCTACTAGCCCTGCAATACTGAAAATGTTTGACCTTGAGAGGTCAGAGACCTAAGCAACCAAAAGTACTTAAGCAACAGCTAGTCCTGGGAGCATTCTGCGGTTCATGCTAATTAGCTAGCCGCTTTAAGAAGTTCCTATTTACACACTGACAACCAGTATGCCAGTTCTGAGTAATTCTCATCTTTACGTTCTAGAGGATTCCATGAAGGTCCATTATTAGGTAACATTTGATTAATCTGGTTTGATTTATTGCAGGTACTTCCCCTGGAGACTGAATTTAAGCTAATTTCCCTAAAGAACTACCACTAATTATTCATTAATTGGAGTCTTATCTGTAATTTAATTGTGAAAGCTAAGCCTTTAGTTTAGGAAAGGCCCAGTGTGTTGATGACAGTTGTTTATTTTGTGCACATAATGGGTGAGGTTGAGCTTCCGTTTGGCAAAGTTTGCTGTTCACACCTGTGAGATCCCAGCAGCTTGTCACTCCGGTGGGAGGCTTAAGGACTTAAAGTCCAAAGAAGAACTAGGTAGACAATGGCCACTGCCGACAATGGTTGGGAATGGTTGACCCTAATGGCCGTTGCTAAGGACTGTTCATTCTTATCGGTTAGGAATATGAACCTCAGTTTCCAATTGACATGATAAGTGAAAAAGAATAAACTTAAAAAGTATGTCCAACCACCCAGAGCTTATCAGCTATGTAAGAGAGACAAGGGCGTTGGTCTTTAGCTGTCCCTAGCCCCCCAGTGAGCAGTAAGGCTACTGAAGGTGGGGTTGTATCTACCTGGGAGTTTGGGAGGCACCAGGGACAGAGGAAATGAATTTAGGGGAGCAGACCCCCCCTTGAATGTGTGGTTCAGCATTTCCCGTGGATAGTAAGGGAGTAAGTGTAGACTTGCGAGCCAAGCTACACCTCCTAGGCCTGTGGCTCTCCTCATCTCCAAGGGCAGCAAGTCGGGGCCATGGGGGGGGGGGTGCTGCTAAGAATGTTGCAAATGACAAAGGTGTTCCCCTCTAGCCCTTCCAAAGAAGGTAAAACTATAAACACTCAAGGAAAGAACCCCACAGATGGGGCAAAGGAAGCCAGTCCGAGACTCCCCGCAGGCCCAGCCTTGACTGGTTGTTGGAGACAAATAGGCCCCAGGGCGGGGTCCTGCTCCCTTAGGCACCTTCACCTTGGTCTGTGACACTGTGTTGAGGCGTCCTCCTTCTCTTTCTTAGGCAGAGTTTCTGGGAGCGGGTTATTGATTCTTGAGGAGCAAGTCAGGAGGGCAGACGTGGGAGAGATAGCCCCACTCAGCTCAGAGCAAGTGCAGAATGGGTCCCAGAGCCTGGGAGGTCAAACTGGGTGAAGTCCACTGACAGGGACCCCAAAAAATTGAATGGAGGCTAGAATGTATCCCGTTCCAAATCCCTAGACTTCTGCAAAGATTCTGAGACTTATAACTTGCAATAAATCAGACAAATTTAGCCTAAAGCAGTTGTGGTTAATAACATTTTTAGTAGATGTTCATGGTCCATTCAGATTCTAGCTCCTGCTTTCTCCCCAGCTAGTCCTTATGTAATTTCTGTCCAGAGTCTTCTCAATTCTCCACCCGCCTTCTCCCTGCAGCCCATAGTTGGAGGATGGCATCCCATGAAAAGAACACCAGCTTCTCTTCCGTTGATGGTTCCCCAGCCTCCCCTGCCCCCAGCAGAACTGCCTTCATCCTCTGAGCTCTGGGCAGGGGCCAGGATTCTCACCAGCCTGGAGGGATGGAAGGGTATGGCGAGGGGACACTCTGGTTGGCCTGCAGGGAAGTGACACTGTCAGGCTGATTTATTCACCTCCCACTCTCCTGCAGGGCTCCTGGTAATGTCACACCAGAGGAGAGGCAGGGATTAGGGAGGGGAAACCCACAAATTTCCCCTCTACGGCCCTACCTGCTCTCTATGGGATGAGTGCTGGCTATAGAGCATGGTCATTGGTTGGAAAGGACCAGACCCCTTGGGATTTAAGATGGAGCACATAGACTGTTGCCGTGTCCATGAATAAGGAAGTGTGCCACGGAACGCTGGCCAGGCTTTCCTCCAGGTCTCGAGGGGTTTGTGGATCTGGTCTTTGCCCAGCTGGTAGACCACACCCAGATTCCTTCATGAGTGTAAAAAGAGCAGGGCTCCCAGCGCCTGGTGACCACTGGCAAGGTAGCACCTCCACCACTTTTGAAGCCCCACAAAATCCAGTCCTTAAGAGGCACCTAAGGGGGGGGGCAGTGTCTGCACCACCAAAGGGGAGGGGCAGGAGCGGTGGGCACCCCTCCTTCCACATTATCACAGACGCTCTTCTAGCACCCAGTCTTTATTCATTTTTTAAAAAAGAAATCCAAATAAGTTAGCAAAAAAAAAAAATTACAAAACAAGGTCAAAACCACACAATGCTTAGTTAAGAAAAGAGATCAGACCAGAGCGCGCCCCCCCTCCCCCCGCCTGTCCCTGGCAACTGGTGCACTGGAGACATTGGTCAGATGGCAGCTTTACAAACAACACAAAACATAAAACCACTGGAAGGTTCCCAGTATTCACTGCAAAAGCTTGGCCCCCAGAGACTTGGGAACTGAGGATTGTTCCTCTCCCTTTCTTCTCCCTCAATTCAGGGCAGGCCCAGCCCAGCCACCGGCATCGGGAAGAGACAAGAACAGGAGACGTACACAGCTCGTCCTGGCCAGGACACCGTCTTTGGCTCTCAAACCCTTTCTCTTGGGGGGCTGGAATTGGCTGCACTGTGAACAAAGGGAAGCTCCTGATTTTGCACCCTGAGACGGGGCACACACGAGGGGCACTCTGGTCCCCTGCCTGAGCTCCCTGGAAACAGGATGCTCCTTGCTGTAGGGAGTCAGCTACATGAGAGTAGCCATTCCTTCTCTGGGTGGTGAGTTAACCTTATATGGATGAGGAGGGGGACATTCTGGCATTTGGCAGCCCTGGGGCTGGCTTTCTGGCATCGGGACAGCCTGGCTTAGGAAAGCCTATGCTGCAGGAGCGGTGGCATCATGGCCAGCGTGGGGGCTCCCACGGACGCCCGGCCTGGCAGACGCTCTCAGTTAGGCATGGTCTCATCTGGGAAGGCCACAGAGACGTCTTCCACTGTGATGCTGTCCACGATGGAGGTGAGCGAGTGCAGGTTGTGGGCATCAGTAGGGTCAGCTGTCAGCAGATGATCTGTACGGAGAGGTGGGAGGATGTTACCTGGGTGGTGAAGGGGGTTTCAAGACCCAGGACAGGGAATGAGCCCTTTGCGGGTGGCATAGGTTTTCCTGGACAGATGGGTGAGCAAAACTCAAGAATCCTACTCCCCAGCGCATGTGCCCCATGAGTGTGTGTGTGTGTGTGTGTGTGTGTACACTGAACACGTGTGCCTCCTCTCTGAAATCCCCTCGTTGGTTTAGAATTTGAAAGCAGCTAGTCTGTGCTGGGACCAGGAGGGTGTATCCAGGGAGACTGGAAAGGGCCCCTTACTGGCCCAGCTGTGTGGCACTGACTCAGCGATTCCCAGGGACCCCTGGGGCAGGAACACTCTCCTCTCTATGGAGAAGGTCAGGCCCCAGGCATGGGCTGGGGAGCTGTAGGAGGCCTGGACGGATCCTTAGCTGGTCAAGGTCTCAAGGAGGCATAGGGCCTTGCGGTCCGCCATTTGGGACCCCGGATTCAGCTGCTCCATGGAGAGACCCAGGGAAGAGGGCTGGAGCAGACACGTGGGCCTAGAGACAGGCTGATGGGGTTGAACCAAGGTTCTGAGGGTCTCACTTACCCCCTGTGTTGGGGCCAAACTCCAGTGCGCCGCCCCACTCTGGACTGCAAGAGGCGCTGTGGGAGCTGCATTCACTGGGTACCTGCAAGACAGGGTCAAGGCCCAAGGTCAGAGCACGGACCATCTTTGGTGGTGTCTCTCTGTCTAGTTCCAATGGGCAGAATCTCCCACTGTGGGGTTGGAGGGTGGGCCACAGGCTACATCCCTCCGGCCCAGGGCACCCCCCAACTCCAGGATCTTCACAGTCAGCAACTTTCATGCCCCTGCCTGGCCACAGAGCTCCTGCTTCTGGGCCTTTCCTGTCCTCCATCCTGGGTGGTCATTCTGTCTCACAGGACACCCAGCTTAAAGGGATCCCTGATTTTCCTGACCCTAGAATAAGGGTGGAGGATAAGGGTGAAGGAAGCAGGTACAGGCCAGCTGGGCCTCTGGTAGAGACCCTGGGTAGTTTTTCTCTCTGCTCAGCCACATACCCAGGATGGCGTGGGGTGGGGTACACTTGGCCATGCCTTTCAGGCCACATCCCGAGGCCCTGGGATTAACTGTCACTCCCACCCAGGCTGACTCTGGACTTACTCTTGGACCCCTCCTCCTGTGCCACCCTGCTCCACATCTGCTCCTCCCCACTGCCTTTAGCTTGGCCCGAAAGGACGAAGGGACACCAGAGGTCAGTTGGACAGCCCAGCTCTGATGAAGAAGGAGGTCCTGTGGCCCCGAAAGAGCCCACCAGCCACCTGTTCCCACCCTCTGACCAAGCCCCACCCTGGTGGTCCCGAGGCTGTCCAGGTGCTCCTGTGCCCTCTCTCCTCCCAGGGGCAGCCGGGCCGGACAGCCACTTACCCCCGGCTGGGGCCCGCCCCCGCCTCGGTAGCGGAGGTCCCGCTCTTCCTGGTTGAGGGAGCTGAGCAGGGCCTGCAGGCGCTCGATGTACTGGATGGCGCTGCGCAGGATCTCCACCTTGGGCAGCCGCTGGTTGGGGTTGAGCAGGGTGCTCCTCTTCAGAGCCTCGAAGGCCTCATTCACCTTCTTGAGCCTGCGCTTCTCCCTCAGCGTGGCCGCACGCCGCCGGTCCACTGACACTGACTTCCTCTTACACACCTTGCACGCCCACGGCAGGCACTGGCCCAGGCAGTGCTCAGGGGTCCCCAGCCCCTTGTCTTCGAGGGCCCCTCGGGCCTCGGGGCTCAGGCTGAGCTCCGTCCGCTCGTAGCCTGGCGGCTCGAAGGCCTGGAGGTAGTTCTCCCCGTCATAGAAGTGGGGTTCCTGGTAGAAGTAGGGGGATGTCTCGTATAGCTCCATGGGGTCGGAAAAGACTTGTTCCTGCCACCGGCCCCCAGGCTCCTGCAACCCCTCACGCCAACTGCTGGGTGCCATTTAAACTCTCCCCTGCTGGCATGGAACCAGAGATAAATATAGCCACTGCCGCAGAAACCTGAGCCCCCCCTAAGCTGTTGCTGCACATCAAGACGTTTACAGTGGATTAGATGTGATTCCCCTTCCCTCTCCCCGCGGCCCCCACCCCACCCAGGCTGCCTGCCCCAGCCTGGGCCGGCTCCTGTGCACGGGGAGGGAGGCGGTCGGTGTAATTTGATTAGTTTTCATTTCTCAGCAGACCCTGTAGGGCAGGGGAGGTGGGGGAGGACACACATTCTCCTCTCATCTGCTCCTTTCAATTACTCCTAGCTGGGCGGCCTGCCTGGTTTCTCCTTGCTAGTCCCAGAGAAGTGGGGTGGTGGGGGGTGGGGGGTCAAGGGAAGGGAACAAGGAAGGGGCAGGGTTCAGGCTGGAAGGGGCCTGAAGAAGTCAATATGTCCATCCCCCTGCTTCCTGACAGCACCTCAATCAGCCGCCATCTGTCGGAAGCATGAGACAGCTTCAAGTTCAGCGTGTGTGGGCTCAATGTCCAGGGCTAAGAAGGAACCGGGAGAGGCACATGGCTTCAACTTCTGGGTTTCCAAGGCAGCCTGGATGTCTTATGTCTCATATGTTTCCTGTAATGGGGGAAATTGAGGCAAGAAGAATATTTTGGGTTTTTTGGCAGGGTTCAGTAGAAGTCTTCCCTTTAACACAGCTGGTCAGGGGTCGAGCAAGAGTGAGGACTTACAGACTACCCCTTGCCACCGTCCCGGCAGTAGTGAGGTCAAGATCGAGTAAATGCTCTGTCTCCTCCCTGTCTCCCTCTGGATCCTCTGTCTATCCTTCTGTGTTGCCTCTACAACTCTGTTTCCTGCCCCATCTCCAGCTTTTCTTGACTGCTTGCTGTGGGGGCGGTGGGAGAGAGAGGAAGCAGAGCCCTCCAGACTCACTTTGGATCTCACTTCTCCTTGACCACCTGGCGTGGTGGTTCTGTATCTTCTCATCTGAGCCATCAGTTTTACATGTAGCGTGCAGGTCTCAAATGTCAGGGGGAGGAGGGACTACTACTCCATCTTTAGGCTTTGCAGTCCATGGTCACCTCTCAGCAGAAGGTTTGGGGTCTGAGAGGACAAATGCTCCCAAGACTGTGGGCTGGCTGGAGAGACCAGCAGTGGACAAGCTCAGTCTTGGGGCTGAAGAGTTACAGGGATGCCCCAGGCAGGGTCTCTGCCCTCAAGGACCTTACCATTAGAGACCCCAATGCTCACCCACTTCCCGCCAACCTGTGATGTCTGAATCCCCTTCACAGGTGACCGTTGTCCAACTGCTTCTGGCCTCATGAGGCAGCCCGTTCTGCTGATGTGCAGCTCTGGCCACGGGGGGGCCTTCTGGATTTTGGACTGTCGTGTGATATACTCTCTCTTTTATCCTTTGGTCCCGTTTTTGTCTCTAGGAACCTGTGGACTAAGTCTGATCCCTCCTCCACTTAACATTTGAGATTGATGTTGTAAGTTCCAGCCAGTGGCAAGGACAGTAAGAGGTGGAGGAATGGTGCTGGGGACTCAGAAAGGATTTGTCAGAGGGGAGGTGAGACCCGAATGGAGCTTGAAGAAGCTGGTTTTCCTGCCGCTCATAGACCTATGGTGAGGACCCAGGAAAATGCTGGTGTTTGTTTAGGGTAGGGAACAGAGATGAGGAGGGGTCGCAGCTGGGTAATAAAAAGAAAACCAAGCCTGTTGAGGGAAGCAGTGCGGTTCTTGGCCTTTCCAGTGTGGCAGGGGTGGGGAGGGCTCTGGTTTCTAACCCCTGCTTGGACCCTGAAGAGGAAGTGCTGTTTCTAATACACATTCTGTCAAGCAAAGAAAAAAGAAAAACCTTGCCTCAGTTTACACCCCAGTCCTATGAGGAAAGAAGTGATATGGAAAGTTACCATGGAAACTAAAAAACTGCATCCTTTGGTCCTTTGGGGATGCAATCTGCCTTGTCCCTAAACAGTGTTCACATCCTCTAAAAATGGAAGCAGGAAAGCTGGCTTGTTCTGATTTCCAGGATCTTACTATCTAGTTGGCGAGCATGGACACTCGAGTGTGAATGTTAAGTTGTAACGTAAGAGAGAGCTATTTTAATTCAGCAGAAAACATGGGGGCCGTGATCGGTTGCAAATGAGCGGGTTCATCAACTGAGCATTTCAGGAGTTTGTAGGAAGCCAGAGTCACCAAAGTCTGGTCTCCGTGGAAGGCTTGAGGAGGAGGAGAGTGTTGGGCTGGCTCTTGGAGAACAGGTGGGATTTAGATGAGAAGAGAGGAGGGGAAGGGGGCTCTGGGAGGATGGTTTGCCTGGCTCTTGGGCTTCTGGTAAGTAGGCGATTCGACAAGTCTGTGCAGATGGGAGGGGGCCCAACTGAACATGGGTGAACTTGCTGATGCAAGGAGACCCCGTAGAAAACCATAGCAGTGATCCCAGAGTGAGGTGCTGAAGGTCGGAGCAACCCACTCGGTGGGGAAGAAGATGGATTCACCAGGAGAGGGGGTGGGGGTCAGCTGGCAGAGGGCTGGTGTGTGCGTGTGCGTGTGTGAGAGGGGAGTGGTCATTGTAGTGATGAAAGGGCACCCGATGCATGGAAACACCCAATAAATATTAGTTCCTGTCTTTGCTCTGTCCTGTCCACTCCCACTGTTGCCCTGGCCATCACCACATCCAGGGGACCAGAAGAGCAGGAGGCGGGGAGGGGGAACCTGGCCCCACCCCGGGGTGAATGCATTTATTCACTTACTCTTTCTTTTTTTTTAAGATTTTATTTATTTATTTGGTAGAGAGAAACACAGCGAGAGAGGGAACACAAGCAGGGGGAGTGAGAGAGGGAGAAACAGGCTTCCCGCCGAGCAGGGAGCCCGATGTGGGACTTGATCCTGGGTCTCCGGGATCATGACCTGAGCCGAAGGCAGTCGCCCAACCAATTGAGCCACCCAGGCGCCCCTCACTTACTCTTTCAATCAACAAACATGTATTGCACACCTCGTGGGTCACCGATGTGGATAAGATGTGGTCTTTGTGGCCGCAGCCTCGTCACAGTTGAGTAAGGGAGACGAGTACACAAAGTTATCTAACCGAGTTGGGCAGTGTTAGCTGGTAACAGAGTAGGTTAGAAAAAGTGCTATGCTATAATGCAGAGAAAGAATTTATGAACTCCCCCTTTTCTCAGCTGAACCCAGTTTCCAAGGAGCCCACTCTGCGTCATTGCCCAGGACTGGGGCCAGAGCTGATGAGAGCGGGGGACCGGCACGGTGCCTACTCTCAGGTGTGAGCTTGGCCTCGTGTGCGGAATGTTTGTCTCTAACCAAAGGTGAGGGCAGGGCTGGAAGGTTGGGGTAATCCTCCGTGTCTGGGTTTCAGTGAATCCCTGTCTGTAGATGTGTTTGTGTCTGTCCCATGTGAGTGGCCTGAGGACCATGTCACGGCCCAGCTGGGGGGCCCAGACCCTCCTAGGACTGAGAAGATAGGGTGGCCCAGGCATCTCTGACCTCAAAACCCTGATGGGGGGATTCATCCTCTACCCACCTCGTTCGTCTTTCATAACTGAGCTGTGGAGCAGCCGCATCTTGGGGCTTGGCCTTCCTCCCCTGCACGCTCGTCCGCCCCATGCAGGCTGCCCTCTGATGGATGGGAACACATTGGTGCCAAGCACAGAACAGCCTTTGTGCTCCGCCACCAGCGGTGATCCATCAGCTCTAACCTGACAGCAGGGCGTCGGGCCCTAATCCCCACCCCTGCTGGCTTGGGCACACAGGGCCCCCTGCCCCGACTGTAGCCTCCTCCAGCCAGCCTGCTCCCTCCAGAGGAAGCCCTTATCCCTGGCTGGGGCTCCAGGGTTGAGGTATTTGTGCCCCCACCCTGTCTCAACTCAATTCCGTCTATTAGCATGCTGGACTGATCTCATTTGCATGGTAGTGGTTGGGTTTCAGCGTGCCCAGAAATCCCCTTCACCTGCCTTGAGGATCCTTCCTTCCCCTCTGCTACCCACCCAGTTCTACTCTCTGATTCCAGTCCCCGCTGACCTCACAGGTGGCCTGACCTGGGTTGCCTTGTTGCTTGGCCAACATCAAAGCAACTTTTCCATTCTGGAGTCTCAAGTGCCTGGCAATAGAGAAGCAAAAATAAGAGTCTAGAAAGGGTGGGGGCTTCTGGCTTCTCCAGATAGACCTCACTTTTTGTTTTCTTCGCCTGGGTCTCTGGGTGCTGTGGATGAGAACGGGGTGGGGGTTGGGTGGCAGGAATGTGTGTATTTCAAGGACCTAGATGCATGAATGTGGCATACAAATCAGCTTGATTATTTGGGAAGCAGTAGCCTCATGGCAGGATGAGAACCCATCGCAGAATCATAGAATGTCAGAGCAGGGAGACAGCCTAAGGATTAGCTAGTCCCCCTTCTTCCTTTTACACACAGGGAAACTGAGGCCCTGAAGTGGGACTAGACTTGCCCAAGGGTACACGGAACACCAGTATCAGATATCTGAAGGGTGTGGGCTCTTGGATTGCCTGATGTTAGGCCATGGGGCTGAATCCAGGTGTCTCCTTTCCCTCCGTGAGGCTGGCAGGTGATGAGCATACTTCACATGAATACGTGCTTTCCAGCTGGGAGGCAGTGAGGGGACTGGAGGTGCTCTAGGCTTGGAGCGGAGAGTCAGGGATACGTGGAGAGAGGGAGACAGGAGAAGGGGGGCGAGATACTAGGCTGGGGAGACCAAAGGAAGCCTGGGGGTTTGAGATGGGAGGAGGTCTAGGGGCTGATGGGAGCCCCAGCTGAGAGGTGAGGAGCAGAGGGGCCCTGGGCCTCCGGAGGCCAAACATTGTTTCCACTGAGGACTGAGCATCAGATAACCACTGGGAAATCCGTCCCTGCCTGGAATCTGGAGCGCGGAGCCAGGCTCATTCATCAAGAATCTCTGGCCTTGGGGTGGGGGAAGGTGTGGGCCTGGAGGCGGAAGGGAATGAGTCCCCAGGGAGTGGGGGTCATGGGATTGGTGATTGGGGAACGCAAAGCACAGAGCTAGGTTTAAAAATAACCACACCAGGTTTCAGCAGAGTGCGTGGCTGTGTGAACCTGGGGGCCTTTAGAAATAGGGATGAGGATTTCTTATGAGTCTCCCATGTTCGTATGTGAGCTGGGCCTTCAGCTCTGGATTAAGACAAATAATATGAGGAAGTTAAGGGCAAGCAGAAGAAGGAACCATGGATAAGGAGTTGGAGCACGTTGCTGTCATTTCTCCTCTCTGGGTCTTAGTTTCCCTGTTTGTAAATCATGGCGCTGATCTGAATGATCTAAATGGCCCTTTCAGAGGTAATGTTCTTTTTCGGACTCAGTATGTGGGTCTGGAGGCAGTGCTCATCGGGTTAGAGTAGGGCTATTTGGAGTGCTTTGAATTGGGCCTGGCCCAAGAGAATAGGATGAGAGAGGGCAGGTTTCCTTGGATTTTTTGCCCTTTTCCCATCTCCACTTCTGTTTCCAAACTCAATTTCACTGAAAGGAACCAGATGGTTCTCTAGACTCATTTCAGTCTCCCTAGAACTGGCCGACATGTCTGTCATACTTGCCCTGAGACTTAGCCCCCCACCTAGTCCCCTTCTCTTCTAGTACCCCAGTACTCCCTTACCCATTCTGTCCTCCCTGTAGGTTCAGAAGCTGCCCCACCCCCTTCCACTCCACGGACAGCTTCTATTTCTGCCTCTTTGACAAGTTGTGACATATTTGGGGGCAGCTGCTGCCTGGGTGGAGATGCCTTTGATTTTCTCCTGGCTCTGTGTTCTCCCCAGTAGCTCCCCCAACAGCCACCCCTTCTCAGAATGTGCTGGAAGACCCTCCCTGCATTCTCCTCTGTGGAACTCAGACATCCAGCTTTTCCTCGGTTTCTACAGGAGTAGCCTGGGCTCTAGACTGAGACAAAGGGAGCTTTCTGGGATAGAAAGTCAGGTGGCTGGGTGTGGGAGACAGGATCTTTTCTGCCAAGTCCCAAGCTGTGTGGTTCGAGGCGAGTCTCTTACTTGCTCGGGGCTTTATTTTTCTATCTTTAAGAAGGGGGCAATGAATAATGTCTTCTATAAACTTATAAATCTGATCTAAATCATTTATCCCCCAAAAGGATAAACACCAAGAAAACCACACCAAGGCAAGTAGTTTTGCCACCTGTTAATTGTAGAAACTCAGGAACTCTCTCTGTGTTATGGATCCCATTACTTTTGTCTTCTCTAAAGATTTTATTTCAATGCAACTCACAGAGAAAAATCAGTCAACTAAAATGGATTCAGAAATGATAGGGAAGATAGAAGGGCACCTGGGTGGCTCAGTCAGTGGACTTCTGACTCTTGATTTTGGCTCAGGTCATGATCTTAGAGTTGTGGGTTGGAGTCCGGTGTTGGCCTCCTCACTCAGCGGGGAGTCTGCTTGAAGATTCCCTCCCTCTGCCCCTCCCCCTGTGTGTGTGTACTTGCACGCTCTCTCTCTCTCTCAAATAAGTAAATTTTTTTTTAAGAAATGACAGGGAGGATAGAATTGGTAGGAAGGGCCATTAAAAGAGCTATTATAAATATGCTCAGTATGTTTAAGGTTTTAAAGAAAAACATGAACGTAAGAGAGAATTAGAAGTTACAAAAAGGACTTACAATTTTACCGGATAGGATTATATATTAGTCTGCTTTTGTTGCCATAATAAAATACCGTAGACACGATGGCTTAAACAGCAGAAATTTATTTTCTGGCAGTTCTAAAGGCTGAAAGTCTGATGTCAGGGTGCCAAGATGGCTGGGTTCTAGGGAGAGTTCTCTTCCAGTTTGCAAATGGGTGCCTTCTTGCTGTGTACTCACATGGCCTTTCTTCAGTGCATGTGTATATATATAGAGAGATATCAAGCTTTCTGGTATTTCTTCTTATAAGGGTTACTAATCCCATCAGACAAAGCTCTCACCTTCATGACCTAATTACCTCTCCAAAGCCCCATCTCCAAATACATCACACTGGGGGCAGGGGCTTCAACATTTGAATATTGGGGAGAACACAGACATTCAGTATATTGCATATTAGTAGCAGATTAGATGTTGTAGAAAAAAGTTCACTGAATCTGAATACAAAGCAATAGAAATATCCAAAATGAAATGCAGAGAAAATATATTTAAAAAGTTTCATTGACCTATGGGACAATATCAAGGTGACTAACATACAGGTAATTAAAGTCCCAGAAAGGGGCAGAAAAATGTTGGAAGAAATAATGGCTATTAATTTTTCCAAATTTGGTGAAAACTGTAAACTCATAAATCTAAATCATTTATCCCCGAAAGGATAAACACCAAGAAGACCACACCAAAGCACTATTACAATCAAATTTCCCAAAACCGGTGGTAAAGAGCAAATTTTAAAAGCAGCAAGAGAGAAAGAGGCACACTATAAATAGGAGAATCAAGTTAAAAAAAAGTATTGATTTATCATCAGATACTATGAAGGCCAGAAGACAGTAATAGAACAGCATCTTTAAAGTGCTAAAAGAAAAGAAAAAATCTATAAACCAAGCCTTCTATACCCAATATCTTTCAAGAATGGAAGTGAAGACTTTTTCAGACAAAGAATAGCTGGCAGAATTTATCATCAGGAGATAGTCACTGTAATAAATGTTAAAGGGAGTTCTTTAGGCAGAAGGAAGATGATATAAAATGGAAACTTGAATCTGCAGAAAGGAGTGACGAGCATCAGAAGTGCTAAACATGTGGGTAATATGAAAAGGATGACACTCCACCCCCAAGAAATTTAAAAATTTCTTTAAAAGATAGTTGCCTATTAAGGCAAAAATAGTAACTATGTGCTATGGGGTATATAATGTATGAATAGAATGTATGAGAACAGTAGCACAGAGAGTGGGAAGTGGGAAATAGAATTACACTGTAATAAGGTTTCTACATTATATGTGAAGTAGTATAGTATTATTTGAGAGTAGATTGTGAGAAGTTAAGGATGCATGTTGTTCGCTCTAGAGGAGCTTCTAAAAAAGAAGTTGTAGATCTACAGCTAATAAGCCAGTAGTAGAAGTACATGGGAATATTAAAAAAAAAATTCAGTAATCTAGAAGAAGATGGGAAAAGAGACAAAGAGGAACAGAGAGAAGATGGGACAAATTGAAAACAATTTGCAATATGATAGATTTACCCCCAATTGTATCTATAACTGCATTAAATATAAATAGTAGGACTGGATAAAAAGCTATATCCAACTATAGGCTGTCTGTAAGAAATTAACTTAACATGTAAAGACTGATGGAAAAATAAATACCGTGCAAACATTAATCAAGAAATATTGGGATGCCTGTGACCCTTGATCTTGGGGTAATGAGTTTGAGTCTCATGATTATTTAAATTAAAAAAAAAAATCTAAAAAAAATATAAAAAGAAAAAGAAATGTGGAGTGGCTGTATTAGTATCAGGAAAAAATAGATTTCCGAACAAGCAGTATTACTAGGGATAAAGAGAGACATCACATGATAAAGGGGTCAATTCATCACTGAGACATATTAATTTTTGAATGTCTGTGCACTCAATAATAGACCTTCAAAATAGATAAAGCAAAAAATGACAAAACTGAAAAGAAAACTAGGTAAATCCAAAATTTTGTTGGAAATTATGTTTTTAAAAACATTTCATTTTGTAAGTAGGCTCCGTGCCCATTATGGAGCCCAAATGGGGCCCAAAATTAACAACCCTGAGATCAAGACCTGAGCTGCAATCTAGCGTTGGATGGTTAACCGACTGAGCCACCAGGTGCTCTTGTTAGAGATTTCAAAAATCCTTTCTCAGTAATTCACAGAACTAGTAGGTAAAATTAATATGGAAATAGAAGACTTTACTCATTCCATTGATTTGCCAATGGATGTTTGTAACAATAAATGGCGTATGGAACACTGACCAAGGTAGGTCATATGCTGGGCCACTGAAAGTCTCAGTAGATTTAAAAGTATCATAATAAAGGGAGTGCCTGGGTGGGGTCTGACTCTAGCTCAGGTCATGGTCCCAGGGTCCTGGGATTAAGCCCCACATTGGGCTCTGCGCTGAGTGGGAAGCCTGCTTCTCCCTCTCCCACTCCCCCTGCTTGTGTTCCCTCTCTCGCTGTCTTTCTCTGTCAAATAAATAAATAAAATCTTTAAAAAAACCCCACCATAGTAAAGAGCATGTGATCTGCTTGCAATGGATAAATTGGGAACCAATCACAGAAGTTTCTCAAAAATCCCCCAATATTTGGAAAATTAAACTTTTAGATAACCCATGGATCATTACTTATGGAGCCCTTTTGCGAAGCCCTGAGCTACTAAATAAGCTGTATCTCCCTTAATCCGCACAAGAATCCCCATAAGATCATTATTCTTTTTTTTTTTTTTTTAAAGATTTTATTTATTTGACAGAGAGAAACATAGCCAGAGAGGGAACACAAGCAGGAGGAGTGAGAGAGGGAGAAGCAGGCTTCCCGCCGAGCAGGGAGCCCGACGTGGGGCTCAATCCCGGGTCTCCAGGATCATGACCTGAGCCGAAGGCAGTCGCTCAACCAACTGAGCCACCCAGGTGCCCCAAGATCATTATTCTTATCACCATTTTGCCAATGAGGATCCAGAGCCCGAGAGGGTAGGCAGCTGGTAAATTGTAAAGCCGGGACCAGAAACTCAGATCTGTCTCATGCTAAAGACCATCTCGAAATCAGTTATGTTGTTCAATAGTCAACAAGTTGGAGCATTTAAGATGGGTGCCCCAGAGAGTGCTGTGCACTGGGGTGGGGAGTGCGTGGCTGAGCTGTTGACAGGCCGCTTGCCTCCTCTCCAGCTCTCCATCCCCAGTCTCACCCCTAGGCTTGGGGCTCAAGAACATTCCCTATGGAAAGTTTCACACTGGGTGTCTCCTTGTGCTCTACCCCACCCAAACTCCCGTCCCCAGCCAGCTCTCTCCATGGTGGGCTCACTGGCCTTGAGCAGGTGCTCCGTCCAATCTCTTTCCAAGTGCTTTTAGTCTTCCTCCTCCAGGGGTCCTACTTCCACTGCCCCCAGCCTGACTCCCCGATCCTGGCTCCCCCATCCTGATCTCAGTGAGCCTGCTCTCTGCTTCAGGCCTTTCTGGAACTATATCCCCATGTCCTCGGTTCCAAGGAAGCCCTGAGACACTCTGCTCCTCAGAGAGCCTTCTCAGACCAGACCTACTGGTTCTAGTCACCTTGAATCCACGGTACACCTGGAATCCACGGTAATCAAAGTATCCTCAGACTGTCCAGCACTGCTCAGTGGCTTGCTTTTTCTTGGTCTTTTACTTGAGAGACACTTGAGCCAGACTGCCTGGCTTGCTGTCCTGGCATTGTCACTTTTGAGCTTTGTGATCTTATATAAGTGACTTGACCTCTCTGTGCCTCTACTTTTTAACTCTTTTAATAAAGATAAAAGTAGGACCTGTCTCATGGAATTGTTGTATAGATTAAATGAGTTCATATTTATAAAGCGCTTGGCACCTAGCATCCACTCAATTAACTTAACTCCATTATAATTATTGAACCTGCCTTCTGTCCTTGTCTCCTCCATCAGACTGGGAGCTCCGTGCAAGCAGCAGTTGTGTTTTTTTTTCTATGACTCTATCATCCTGGGAACTCTCTGGGGAGAGGAGCTACATCTTCCCTAATGAGCAGGGAGGTCCCTGAGGGCACAAAATGTGTCTCTACCATTAGATAGGAACCATGTCTGTAGTCTCAGACTGTAAGTTTCCTTCTTTGCCAGCCCCTCTGTTCTCAGAACAGGGACATGAATGTGGCAGGCCCAGAGGAGCTCCCAGGAGGTGAAGATGGTGCAGGGAAGGGCCCTGTTGAGGGAGCTGTGTAGACAGATTCCTACCCAGGGCAGGGTGGCCCCTAGAGAGAATAGCGCAGCTCTTGGAACGATGTCACAAGGCAGCCTCCAAAGGCTACTTCTGTCCTCAGGAAGGGGCCAGCCAAGAGTTGTCCCAAGACCCTCTGTCTGTGTCCACCACTGAGGTCATCAGCCCTCAGCACAACCTTATCCCTTTTTCTCCATTGGAAGATGGGAGATGCAGATGGCATGGGGTAAAGAACAGCCTGAGATGATGTTGAATCCAGTTCTGACCCGTGGTAGTTGTGTGATCTTTTATTCATTTAATATCTTGGAAACTGTTTGTTTTTGTTTTTGTTTTTTCATAGACAAAATACTCATTAGAAAACCTGTTTCTCCGGGCCCATAATAAACTTAATAAATGTTTGTTGAATGAATGAATGAATGAGTATTTGTTTCCTTTCTTTGAGGGCAAGGCTTAGGGAGTGGTAAAACCAGCTATGCTTCTGGTAAGTTGAATTCTAGCATCTGTGGGCTGAACAGGTCATTGAGATGACATTTAGTTCACTCCGAGGCTTTAATCCATGCCAGGCACATGCTTAAATAAGCTCCCAAAATGGAACCCTTGGTAATGCATTCCCATGCTTTGGCCATGAGAAAATCCCTTCTAACATCGCTTCACCCCCTCCCTACCCCACCCTTAAGGGCACGTGGTAGGCATGTCTTGTCTTTGACTCTTCCTGTAGCTGGGATGAGGAATGTCGTATAACTCATTGGGTTAACGGTTGGGACGTCTGTATTCTACTCCTAACTCTGCTGCTAACTCCTCTGTGGCCTTGAGAAATGGAAGCTAATATTTGCTGAGTCTCTACTGTGTGCTGGCCACAGTGCTGAGTGGTCCCAGTACATTACCTCAATCATTTCTCACAAGTATATGGAGTGAAGTCAGAGTCCTCGTTTCACAGAGGGGAAACCTGAGGCTCAGAGAAATTAAGGAACCTGAATCAAATCACACGGTTTATAAGTGATGAGCTCCTATCTCTGACTCTGGAGTTTTTCCCATTGTGCTGTGTTGACTTCTCTAGGGACCTCAGTTTCCTGATCTGTCAAACAAGGGGATTGGATTCAGTGTTCTGGAAGTTCCCTTCCAGCTTGGCATTTTGTCATCCCCTGCTCAAGGCCTCTGGACGCATCTTAAGAAATCGGTGCTTAGCTTCCTGACTTGGCTTCCCTACTCTTCCCTGACCTTCTCTTCTGTTTGTCTATCCCTAGGCCCTCCTCACAATCCTCTTCAGTGAGTTGATGTGAGACAAGAAACCAAATGTTTCCCTGGAGTTGGGGGAAATCCATCTGCTGCGTTCCCCAAATAGCGGACTGTGGGAACACTGCGTTCTGCCCTCCGGCCCTTGAGTGTTCTCCCTGAGCCATACTGCCTGTCTGCATTCCCCTCTCTGTGGGGGTCTGGGCCAGCCCAAGGCAGAACCCATTTGCTTTTCTGCATCTGAAAGCAGATGGCCTTCTGATGGTAGGGGTGGGGTTGGGTGGACTTGCTTCCCAGGCCCAGGGATTTTTCCTGTGGAGGCTGTTTTCATTCCTAAAGTGCCAAGGCTTATACCCTTAGACCACTGATAGAGCTCACTAGATTGCATGTTCCCTGCCCTCGCTCCATCTTGGCTCCTCCACAGTGGACACAGAGCCCTGACTTCAGATTTCTAGCCATGGCTCCTCTCAGCCCATGGTTTGCTTTTCTGCATTTGTAGCTGGGGAAGTTGAGGTCTTGGGAGGTGGGTCAGGAGCTCGGACTGGGACAGGAACTCATGCACCTGCCCTCCCGCAACTGGACTGGACTCCCCACCCCTGTCTTTCAGTAGGGCTGTTTTCCCAATACTGCATCTGGCTTCCAAGTCTCCAGTTGCCCCTTTCTCATCTTTCTTGGCTGTAACCAGATTTTTGAAAGAGAATGTTTCCTCTGTTGGCTAGTGAGCCCTCACACTTCCTGGCCCTGGGGTGAGGAGCAATGTTTTCTTAGATTCCTGAACCCAGAGGCAGCTGCCTTCACCATCTCATGTCACCTGGTGGGCACTGGCTGGTCATGGGAAGTACCCTGGGCCAGAGCAGGACTGACTCAGGGGGACAATGTGACTGTCATTACTAGGTCATCATCAACAGCTCCATCATCATTTAGGACTTTCCTGTTTACCAGGCACCATGATAAACGCTTTATCCACACAAACTATTTGGTCCCTACAATAATTCTCCGAAGTAAGTATTATTACTTCAATTTTCAGATTGGGAGTCATGATTAAGAAATTTGTTAACAGTACTAATAAAAGGTGGAGGCAGGATTAAAAACCAGCCTGGCCAACTCCAAAGTTGGTGGATGTCCCCTCCGTGAGTGTCTACTACCTCTGACTCCAGCCTTAGGTAAACATAGTGAGCAACTCTTCTTACAGTGGGTATATAGTAGGTATTCAGCAAGTGTACCGGTAGGGGTTCACTACATACTTACTGATTGGCTGAACTAAACAATGGAGTCCACATCATCAAAGCAAGTCCCTTCTTGGGCACAGAATGAGAGTTAGGGCCATTTTTCTTTCTCTGGGCTGACCTGAACATCATAGTCTTTATGCTCTATGAACTGGGGTGAATTCTGGGTCTTTGGGTGCTGGTGGTACCCGCTGGGAAAAGTGAAGATGTCATGCAGAGGGGCATAGAGTTGTTTAAGCAGGTTGAGACAGGAGGCTGGGTACTTTGACCTTCAAAAGTGCTACTTCAGAAACAGTGAGCTGCTTTGAGCTGCCTGGAGATTTGCTGATTCTGAGACAGACAGCCTTACTCCTAGAGTCATGAATTTAGGAACATTCCATCTACCCGTTGGCAGGCATGCCTGGCACCCATGCCTGTAGCCCCGGGAGTGGGTGTTGGCATCATCGGTGACACTCATGGTGCCTTGTTCCCTGCCACATGGAGACAAGCCTCCTGATTTGTCTTCCTTTGGTTTTGCTCTTGCTGGCTATCCTTTCTAGGGTTGGTTCTTGGCCGTGGAGGTTGGTAGCCAAAAGCTTGACTTCTGGCCGCTGACAACCCCAACGCTCCCCCTCCCCTACACTTGCTAACTCCAGTGAAGCCATAGCTGCACAGATGATCAGAGCTGGGAAGAATCTTGGACCAACTGTCTCATTTTAAAGAGGAAAAACTGAGAAGTAGTGAGGAGGAAGTGACTTGCCTAAGGTGACAGATGGCAGAGTGGGGTAAGCCATATTGGACTTCAGCAGCCTGTCTGCCTTGTCTTTGAGAGCCAGGAAATGTTCACTTAATATACATATAATGTCTTCTATGTCTGATCACATTACCTCCACATTGTTTAGAGCCTCACATCGGTACCTCCCCCAGCTCTGCCAGCTCACTGTCCCCATCAAAGTTCCTGGTGCAGATTTCTACCCCTTGTGATCTTGCCTCTTCAGGTGGCCAAGGGCTGATATGACAGTGGAAGATGTCTAGACCCTTTACCATTCCTCCTTCCCACACAAGCCGAGGTGCCAGGCAGAGAACTTCATCGCTTAGAGATATGAGGCCTTAGGTTGGTTACTCATCCTCACCAAGCCTCAGCTTTCTCATTTGGAAAATGGCGCTTGGCACCCAGTCGGTTAATAATGTGTTAGTTCCCATGTATTATTATTAGTGGGACCATTATTATTCCATGCTTCTCTGGGGGATTTCCCACCTATCTGGGAGATGGGCCTGGGGTTCCATAAACTTTCCATGATGGTACCCCTTTCCCTTCCCCTCACCACAGACACACACACACACACACACACACACACACACACACACACACACACACACACACTAACATTCTAGGAGTCCTGGGGGAGGTTTCAGTCCCTACCCTGGCCCCATTCATTGTCAAACAAGCCCGTGGCATTTCACGGATCTCAGCTCTGCCTGTTGCGAGTTATAAATAACCCCTGGCCATCTGTTCTATGATACCCCAATACTGAGCCCAAAAGCAGAAGCTTCCTAGATCCCTGTCTCTATACTTACCCATCTTCTTCTGTTTCTGGCAGGATTTTTGTTTTTTCTGCTTTAGAATTTAAAGCTCTTCCCAAGCCTGTGCTTGGATTCTCCATCATTGCAGATGTCAAAGAAATCTCTGGGGAACGGTTCTTTTGAAAGGAAATGCCCATTTAAAGAAGTTGCACTGAAGCACTGTGCTCCCTCTCTTTACCCATGGCTGGGCCAGGTCAGCGGCTATGCGGCAAATGGAATGTGCACAGAAAACCTGCCGGGCCTATGGGGTAGGTGCCTCCCTACAGCAGAGGGGCTCAGAAGCACGAGCTCTCTCGGAGTCCCCAGAGCTAAGCAGATCTTGATGGGGTGATAAGATGAGAATCCCTGGGCTCTTCCTTTGTTCTCATTCCTGCCCCTTAAAAACACACAGGAGTCCTGCATGCCCCCGCCCCTCTCAACCGGCAATAATTAGCTAGGTATAATATCTATGACCTAAATAGGACAACTGGCTAATCTGGGGGGCTCTATGCTATGGACTGAATGTTTGTGTCCCCTCTAATTCAGATGTTGAAGCTCTAACACCCATTTGGAGATGGAGTCTTTGGAAAGCAATTAGGGTTGGATGAGTTCACCCTTGTGAACTCATAATGGGATCCCTCATAATGGGATTAGTGCCCTTTTAAGAAGGGACAGCAGAGAGCTTGCCCTCTCTCCATATGTACTCACTGTGGAAAGGCCGTGGGAGCAGAGTGAGAAGGTGGCTCTCTGCCAGCCAGGAAGGAGGCCCTCACCAGAACCTGACCATGCAGGCTCCCTGACCTCGGATTCCCAGCCTCCAGAACAGTGAGAAAATAAATTTCTGTTGTTTAAGCCCTCCCCCCATCTATAGTATTCTATTATAGCCGCCTGAGCTGACTAACACACTGTATAAACACTCCCTCTTCTCAGGAAGAGCATTTCAACAGGGCCTTCCTGGAGACAACGTCATGACTGTGGTCTGCTTCTTAGCTGAAACCTGGGATGGGGGCAGCCATGTTTCTTCCACCACAAGCCAACTGATCAGAAATCCATAAGGATGGGAGATACATAAAGTGTTAAATGTGCCAAATTTTACTAAATAGAAGTAATATTTCTAAGTTATGATGTATAACAATAAAAACACTCACTCACAGTCCTGCTGTCTCTTTGAAGGAGCGGGACGTGGCGGCATTGTCTTGAATCCCTAATCTTAGCCGTCTCCTCCTGGAGCTGAGGGACCTCATCATTAATTTTGGGCTTATGTTTGCCTTGCTTTTCCTCATTGTTTTATCACATTTCTATCCCTAAATGAGATATGGCTAGATTTCATACGTTTGTCAATATTTTATCACAGGAATCAAAGTACACATCTTCTCTGGAGACTGGCTTCTTTCCTCTGCGTTGCCCTTCACTTTTTCTTTCATTATAGTGCAGGATTCCATTCTGTGAGTATACCACAACTTCCTTCCCAATTCTGTTGCTGACGGAAAGGATTTCCTTCCCTAGTTTGGGAGTACTGTTTGCAGCTAGACTGCAACAAATGTTCTGGGTGGACGAGCTGCTCTAGGGTATATATGAAGTGCGACATTGTTGCCTCGAAGAGTAAATGCATCTTAACTTTGTTAGCCAATGTAAAACCTGTTTTCTAAGGTGACTGTACCCACTTACACGTCCACTAATAGTGATACTGTCAAACTTAAAAATGTTTGTTTATTGGGAGGGATTAAAATGGTATCTCTTGGGGCACCTGGGTGACTCAGTTAAGCGTCTGCCTTTGGCTCAGGTCATGATCCTAGAGGCCTGGGATTGGCCCCGCTCAGCAGGCAGTTTGCTTATCCCTTCTCTTGCTGCCCCTACCCACCCCCCAACCCCCTGTGCTCTCGCTTTCAAATAAATAAAATCTTTAAAAGAATAAAATGGCATCTCTTGCTAAAATTTGCATATCCTTGATGACTAATAAAGTTGAACATTTTTTCAAATATTTATTGGCCATTCATATTTCTTCATTGTGAAATTCCTGTTCAAGTACTTTGCCCATTTTTCTATTAGATTGTTTACTACTTTCTTATTGATTGTAGGAGTTCCTCATATTCTTTTTTTTTTTTTTTTTTTTTTTAAGTAGGCTCCATGCCCATCACAGAGCCCAGTGTGGGGCTTAATCTCATAACCCTGAGATTGAGGCCTGAGCTGAGTTCAACAGTCAGACACAGAACCAACTGAGCCACGCAGGCATCCCTCCTATTCTTGATGGTAGTCATTTGTCAGAGAGAAGTGTGGCAGATATCTTCTCCCACTCTGGTTTCCTTTTCACTCTTAAGATGCCTTTTTGCGGGGTGCCTGGGTGGCTCAGTTGGTTAAGCGACTGCCTTCAGCTCAGGTCATGATCCCGGAGACCCGGGATCGAGTCCCACATCGGGCTCACTGCTCGGCAGGAAGCCTGCTTCTCCCTCTCTCACTCTCTCTGTTTGTGTTCCCTCTCTAGCTGTGGTTTCTCTCTGTCAAATAAATAAATAAAAATCTTAAAAAAAAAAAAAAGATGCTTTTTTGCTTCTTTCCCTTTAGAGTTAAGGATTTTTGTTCCTGTTTAGGAAATTTTTGCCTATTACAGGTCATGAAGATACTTTTTTCTGTTTTCTTCCAGAAGTGTTTTTGTTTGTTTGTTTTGTTTTGTTTTTTTTACTTTTCACATTTAGGTCTCTATGTTTGAACGTGTTTTGTATATGGTGTGGGGCTGTCGTTGTCCCCAGTGGCAAAAGCTGCTGGTGTCCCTATAGAACAGGTCACTGGGGACCCTGATGGCACTGCTGATATGGATAGTTCCTTGCTTATTCTTTATTCCTAGCCATCGTCAGACATATTAGGTAAGCCAATGTCCCTAGCAATCTTTCTTTGTGTGTATATTCTATTTTTGCTCCATGGTGTTGCTATAGGCTCTTAAAGAGACTACTGAGCCCTCTAAGAACTATTTTTGTTTGTGGATAGCTATTGTGGGGGAACAAAGCCTGCTGGCCCCTACTCTGCCGTCTTGCTGATGTCGCCCCAGGATTGTGTCTGCTGTTTGTAAATTCTAAATCAGCAGTTATTTGTTCTGAGCACTTTAAAGATGTCACTCCATCGTCTCCCGGCTTTCACTGTTTCTGTTCAAGGGTTTGCTGACTGTATTAGATCCTTTGCAATAATGTGTCTTTGTACTCTGCCCGCTTTTTAAGATTTTCTCTTTATTTTGTTTCCTCCAGTTTTACTATGATGTATTTATGGTTTTGTTTTTGTTTTTGTTTTTCTCCAGCGGACAGGTATGGATATTCTTAGTCTATGGCTCCATTTTTGTTGTTGTTTTGCTTTTTTTCTTCATTTCTCTTTTTTCCGTGTGTGTGTGTGTGTGTGTGTGTGTGTGTGTGTTTTATTCAAGTATAGTTATATATTAGTTTCAGGTGTACAATATAGTGATTTGACAATTCTATATACTACATTGTTTTCATGGTAAGTGTGCTCTTAACCCCCTTCACCTATTTCACCCATCCTCCCACTTCCTCTACCATTTTGGAATGTTCTAGCATTTGGGATACTTATATTTATTGATTTTAAGATTTTTTAAAAAATTATTTGGTGGGGAAAGGAGAGAGAGAGCATGAGCACAGGGGGAGGTGCAGAGGGAGAGGGAGAAGCATACTCCCCACTGAGCTGGGATCCCAATGTGGGGCTCGATTTCGGGACCTTGAGATCATGACTTGAGCTGAAGGCAGATGCTTCACTGACTGAGCCACCCAGGTGCCCCAGAATGCTTATATTTAAAGTATCTCTTCAAATACTACATCTGTCCTAGTTTTCTTTTCTCTTCTTCTGGCATACCAGTTACACATATGTTAGGATTTTAACTATGTACTATGTTTCTTACACATCTTCTGCCTTTTGGGGAGTTATTTTAATTTTAATCTGATATTTTTTCTATTGATTCCTCTTCCAGTTTACCAATCCTTTCTTTGGCTTTGTCTAATCTGTTAGACCCATCAAATGAATTATTTGTTGTTAATTATGTTATCTATTTTTCAGTCCTAGGATCTCTTCAAGAGAAGAGAATCTTTCAAGATTCTATTCCTCTGTTGAAATATACTATCTTTTAATGTATTTTCTTGAATACATTAATCATAGTTATTTTGAAGTCTGTATCTGATAAATAACAAATCTGAATCACCTATGGATCTGGGTTTTCTTCTTGGGGATAAGGGTCTTTTGTCTCTTGACTTTCAATCTCTTGTGTTGCCAATTTTTGATTGATTGCTATATATTGTTTCTGATAAATTGCAGAAGCTCTAGATGATGTTAACTTCCTCCAGATAAGGATTTAATTTTCTTCTGGCAGGCAGATAGATTATGATCAAATTATCTTGATTCAATTGAGACTTGTGTGTTTCCATGTTACCCTTACTTCTAGGATCTACTTCTTCCAGTGGTTAAATTGAAAGCCTGGGGCCCTGGACTATAATTTGTCTCTCCTCAACCATAGCATTGTAAAAATTTCTATTTGGTTTCTTGAAGCATTGCCTTACATATACACAATATAGGCAAATTACTTGATGGAAAATTGTCTTGAGAATGTTGGGATCAGCTGAGTACATTTCCCTTTTCTTTGGACCTTGGCGCTTCATCCAAGATGGCTGCCATGGCTTCATGTCTTCAAACGGCTTTATTTAGCTTTTAAAGTTCTCAGTGTGAGGGATGACCTGATACCAGCTATGTTTTTATAAGTAGAAGCAACAGTCCAGTCCCCCCAGATTAAAAACTCAGTGAGAGCAGGGACCACATATCTTGTTCTTCACTATATCCTAGTTTCTAGAGCAGCGACTAGAATACAGTAGGTGCTTAATAGATAGGGTAGCCCAGTCTTGGCTTTTACCTGGGTCACATTAGTGATGTGATTTGCCTCAGGAATTGCAACTGAACCTCAAAATCTGAGCAGATACTGCCGTTGGACCACTATGGTATCGCCTGTGATTTCAATTGGAATTGCATTGAAACTGTCAATTTCACAAAGAATTGACATCTTTATGATTTTGTGTATTCCAAACTATAAACAAGATGTCTCTCTTCATTTATTTTATTTCATTAATATTTTATTTATTTATTTGACAGAGAGAGAGACAGCAAGAGAGGGAACCCAAGCAGGGGGAGTGGGAGACAGAGAAGCGGGCCTCCTGTGGTACAGGGAGCCTGATGCCCGGCTTGTTCCCAGGACCCTGGGATCATGATCTGAGCTGAAGGCAGACGCTTAAGGACTGAGCCACACAGGTGCCCCACTCTCTCCATTTATTTAATTTACTAAGAAAGGCAACATAATAGATTAAGAGCATGGATTCTAATGCTAAACTTCCTGGGTTCAAATCCCAGCTCCTCTATCACTCGATAGATTTCTTGTGATAGCATTTAGTTTCTTTTCCTGTAAGTGCAATGATTATAATAATAATGTCATTTTCATAGGGATGGTTATGAAGAATTAGTAGGTTAATAATTGTAAAGCATTAGAAGCTCTTGATATGTCATGGGTTTTGTGCAACTGTTGTATGAAATAATAACTCCCTTTTAATGTTTTCCAACAAAGTTTTAAATATTTCTTCATAAAAAACTTGCAATCTTCTATCAGATATATTCCTAGTTACTTTATATGTTGATGTTATTTTGAATGACCATAGTTTTAAAATTTGTATTCTCTATCTGTTTTTGCTGGTTCATGGAAATATAATTAAGTGAATTTGATTTTTGTATATTGGTATTTTTGGTCAGTAACCTTGCAAAATGCTTTGATTTGTTCTAATTACTTATCTGTGCATTCTTTAAGATTTGTCATGCAGATAATTTTATCATCTGTAGAAAATAACAATTTTGATTATCTCTTATCAATTCTTTTTTTTAAAGGGTTTTATTTATTTATTTATTTATTTGACAGAGAGAAACACAGCTAGAGAGGGAACACAAGCAGGGGGAGTGAGAGAGGGAGAAGCAGGCTTCCCATTAAGCAGGAAGCCCGATGTCGGGCTCAATCTCAGGACTCTGAGATCATGACCTGAGCCGAAAGCAGACACTTAGTGACTGAGCCACTCAGGCAAGCCATCCCTTATCAATTATTATAACTTTCCCCTCCCTTCCTTTTCTCCTTTCCCACCTTCTATGTCTTGCTGAGAACTTCCAGATCAATGGGGGTGATAATGTATATTCTCTTCATGTTCCTGATATTATAGGAAATGTTTCAAGGATTTGCCATCATGTATAGTGTTTGCTTTGAGTTTTTAAAGGTTATCTCTTATCAATTTCCTTCTATTTCTAGTGTGCTAAGAGTTTTCACCATTGAACAGATATTTAATCAAATGTTTTTTTATAGGCGCCTGGGTGGCTCAGTGGGTTAATGCCTCTGCCTTCGGCTCAGGTCATGATCTCAGGGTTCTAGGATCTAGGTCGGCATCGGGCTCTCTGCTGGGCAGGGAGCCTGCTTCCTCCTCTCTCTCTGCCTGCCTCTCTGCCTACTTGTGATCTCTCTCTGTCAAATAAATAAATGAAATATTTAAAAAAATATTTTTAAGTAGCAAGTGAGATGATTTATCTCCTTTAATCTGTTAATGTGATGAATTACATTAATTGGTTTTTTGAAAAACTGATAGAACAACTTTTATTCCTATAATAAACCCTTGGTCAAGATGTAATATATTTATATATGTTGCTGTATCTGGTTTGCTAATATTTTGTTTAGATTTTGCATCCATATTCATGAGAAAAATGTCCTACAAAATTTTGTTCTCATACTTTTTTTGGTCTGGTTTTGGTATCAAGATTATACTAGGTTTGTAAAATGAGTTGGGGATTTCCCCTTTTTTATACTTCTAGAAGATAGGAATTATTAATTATTTCTTGAATTTTTTAAGATAGGAATTATTAATTATTTCTTGAATTTTTTTAAAGATAGGAATTATTAATTATTTCTTGAATTTTTGGCAAAACTACTGACTCAATTTCCTTATTGGTTACAAGACTATTCTGGGGCGCCTGGGTGGCTCAGTTGGTTAGGCGACTGCCTTCGACTCAGTTCATGTTCCCAGAGACCTGGGATCGAGCCCCACATTGGGCTTCCTGCTCAGCAGGAAGCCTGCTTCTCCCTCTCTCACTCTTCTTGCTTGTGTTCCCTCTCTAACTGTGTTTCTCTGTGTCAAATAAATAAAGTCTTTAAAAAAAAAAAAGGGGACTATTCAGACTTTTTTCCCTTGGGTTAGTTTTGGTTAGTTACATTTTCCTAGAAATTTTTCCATTTCACCTAAATTTCCAAAATTTTGCACATAAAATTTTTCTCAATATCATCTATCTTTAAAAAATTTTGTAGCCTATGTAATTTTGTCCTCCTTTTCATTCTTCATTTTTTGTGTGTGTCTTCTCTTCTCTTTTTTACATGATCATCTTTGGCAGAGTTTTCTCAAGTTTCACTGGGCCTTTCAAAAAAGCTCACTTTTGACATTATTGATTCTCTCTATTTCCTATTTTATTAATCCTGGTTCTTATTTTTAGTGTTTTCTTCCTTCTACTTTCTTTGAATTTAATCTGTTGTTCTTTATCAGATTTCTGAAGTTGACTGGTTAACACATTAATTTTTAATCTTTTCCTTTAAAGATTTATTTGTTTATTTTAGAGCAAGAGAATGAGAGAGCAGGGGGAGAGGCAGATGAAGAGATAAACTTAGGCAAACTCTGCATTAAGTGTGGAGCCTAATGCGGGGCTCGATTTCACAACCCCGAGATCAACACCACCTGAGCCGAAACCAAATTGGAGGCTTAACTGACTGTGCCACCCAGGTGCCCCTAATTTTCAATATTTTTATTTTCTAATATAAGCGTTTGAGATTATGATTTACTTCTAAAGTACCAGTTTAATTGTATTTAATAAATTTGACATGTAGTGTTTTTGTTTTTAACCTTTTGCTAATCTGTGAATTATTAAATGTTTTATATCTCTTTCATGAATGATATTTTCACTAAGAATAATCGAGGATGAGAGTTATTTTTTTTAGTATATTAATGATAGAACTCTACTGTCCTCTGGCTTTCACTGTTGATGAAAAAAGCAATGAGTCTGATTGTCCTTTACTTGAAGGTTATATATCTTTTCTCTCTGACTGCTTTTAATATCTTTTCATTCTTTTGAATTAAAAAATTGAGGCATTCTGAAAATTTCACTGTTATGTAGTCTAGGTGTGGATCACCTGCTTGTGATTAGCTGGGCTTCCCAGTTCAGTGGACAGTTATCAGTTATCTATCCGTCAGTTCCAAGAAAATGTCAGCTATTAACTCTTCAAATACTAAGTCACTCCTTCTCTCTCTCATGTCTTCCAGAATTCCAACTTAAGTTTTCTGTCAAACTTTTTATCTCTTTGTGTCTCTGAACTGTATTCTTGTAATTTCTTCAGATCTGTCTTCTAGGACAAGAATTCTCACTTCAGCTTTGTCTAATTTGTGGTCAAACCTGCTACTTCATTTTTGAAACATTTCTGTAAATTAGGAAAATGCAACATAATTCAGAAAAGTGTGAAAGAAAAAAAAACACACACATCTTAACAATTAATTCTAAAATAAAGTCCAAGTCATTGCCCTAGAAATAGAACATTACCAACAGTCCAGAATCCCCTTGTGTGTCTTTTCATGCTCTCTAACCCCTTCCTCTAACCACTGACTTCACTGTAACTGATGTCTTTGCTTCTCTTTGTAGTTTTAGCAGCTCTGTCCATTTTTGTTTGTCTATTCTCTTTAATAATCTGTATGTATTTGGAGCCTTGCTTCTTTCATTTCAATCCATGTTTGTACCAATGGTTTGTTTACTTTCATTGCTGTGAGGTAGTCTATTATATGACTATATTATGCATTTTCATTCCATTTTTTTGGAGTTAGCTTTTATCCCTTTTTGAGGAGGAACCACTTTCAAAAATGCTGCTATGAACATTGCTATATGTATTTATATATATGTACACTATTGTATATGTATGTGGGAGCACATGTACATAAGTTTCTCTAGGCTACATACTAGGAATGAACTTGTTGGGTCACAGATTATGTTTCTCTTCAATTTTGCTATCTAATTAAAAGCTATTTTCCAAAACTGGTTATGCCACTAATTTTTAAATTTCATTTGTTTTACTTAATTCATTTTGAGAATTTTTTTTTTGGTTCTTCAAATCTGCTTGACAATACACTCCCTTGCTCTTTACTCATATGTAAAGAGTCATACTCAAGTCTGCACCTTTACTTATTTTATATACTATTTCTGATGATTCCAAAACAGAAGGTTTGCAGGTTTGATTCTGCTTTCTCAGGGCTTCTTGACCTTAACACTGTTGACATTATGTGCTAGACAAATCTTTGCTGTGGGAAGCTGTCCTGGGCATTGTCGAATGTTTAACAGCATTCCTGGTCTCTATACACTAGATCCAGTAACGCACATTTCTCCCTTCCAGTTGTGACAACCGAAAATATCCACTGCAGGGCAAAATGCCCTGGACTGTGAACTACTGCGCTTTCTTTTTTTTTTTTCCTCCCGTGATCTCACTCATGGGGTCTTGTTTCCTTGTGTTTTGTGATTTGTGATACCGTAAGCTCATGTTACTTAGAACTACACCTGGGAAAGTTCTTTAGTGCCTGGATTGAAGGTGTTTTCCTCCAGGACTGTTTCTCATTTGCAACTGTCAGACATCTGAGGGCACTGGCAGTTCAGTAAATTCTTGGTTATGATTATTTGGGCACCTTGGTAGTGTGAATTTGGGCAGCAACTCTGCACAGGGGCTAGGTGATAGCTATTAATTCTCAAGAGAGATGTTTTTCTGCCTTCTGTTTGGTGCAAGTAGGTAGAGCATGGCTTTATTTTGAGTTCACTCTTATAATAAGCTGTGCCTTTGGGCTACATATTTATAGGTTTATGCTGGGAGTGCAGCCTCCTACTAGACTCCTCACCTTTGGCAAGCCCTCCAATGCCTTGTGAGGTTTGTGAAAGTTGAAGCTCATTGTAAATACTGACATCAGCGTGAGGATTCTCTCTGGCTCTTGCTTTAATGACTTTAGGCTTCCAAATTCACTTTTCATTCTTTTCCAGTCAGTTGATACATTTAAAAAGTGGTGTTTTTGTTTGTTGGTTTGGTTTGGTTTGCTTTAAGAAAAAGCCCCAAGTTGATACGGCTGTCATCGCATCTTTAAAATACCACAAATAAGTCTGAAAAGTCATCGGGCATTTTGCTTTCTGTAGCTAGACAACTTAGGTCTTATTCATCAACCTATTCAGAAACACAGACATCCTGAAATGTTCTGATACCTTGTTTTTAACCATTGTGGCTTGCTGAATCAAAATAGCTGAGTTTGACACAAGTTCAGTGTCATTTCCTTCAAGAATTAATTCAGCTTTCTGGGCTTGAGATACTGAACAAGCAACACCTGGCCTCATCCAAACCCTGTGGATATATTTTTCACCCATGAAATTTCAGATTTTAACCAGGGAACCATTCTCCTGAGTAATGATGTTGATGGGGTAGTGAGCATACCCAGACCTTAGCCTGTAATGGAAGCCCAGTGTAATGCCCTTAAATCATGTTCTCCACATGACTCCAGATAGTGTGAATGGTAGCCAGTTCTTTTCTAGGCCCCAGCATTTGAAGAAGCAGGGAACCTCTTTGTTTTCTTTCCAAAGAGACTGCATTCTACATCGATGTGATTGAGGTCCCTTTGCAGGGCTTCTCTGGGGCCCTTCAGAGTAACAGCGCATCAGAACGATGTCAACATTTTCTGGAATGTTGGCAGTCTATTGTTGAGAATGGTTTTCATTCTCGCAGTCAATGAGGCAGAGTAAAAAGGTTTTCAATTGTATTATCCAGTATTTTTAGTTGTCTTTAGTGAGAAGATCTTCAGTAACTCTGCTATATTTGGGCTCCTCTGAAGCCCACCACTTTAAAAAAATTAATACCAATAGTGAAGATAGCTAAACAAACGTGTGGATTTTTAACAGCTGCACAAAAGCAGTATAAAACTGAATTGATATAGTTGATATAGAAGTGCACTCTTGTGCGCCTGTGCTAGATGTGGGTCAGTTTTGAGAATATCGGTGAAGTCCATGCGGACGGGTGTTTAACAAAGGGAGCAGTGGAGTGTCCTTTGGTCAGGCATGTGTCTTCACAGACCCCAGGTATACATCGCTAGTGACAGTTCTCGGTGTTAGTCTCAGTTGTTTTACAAAAAGAAGGAAATAGACCCAAATATCTCTTAGAGTCAGACCACACAACAGGTGCATTACCCAGTGCATTCTAAAATTCTAGGAAGAGTAAGTCCCCTTGGCGAGTGTAATTCACTTTCACCGTAGAAGTTCCCTGGAGATGAAGCCCCATTGGTAGGGCTGATGCTTCATGATTTGGGTCCATCCTCAGGTTTATGAAAAGTGGCCAAGAGCACTGAGGTGAGACCTTCAGGGTCAGAGTGCAGGCACCCTCGCTTAAAAGGTTTTGCTTCTTAACCTCTCTGTGTCTGTTTTATAACTGGGAAGTGAGACTAATACTAGAAACTTCTCCAGTTTGTTGTGTAGCATGTATGAATAAGTGCACACAAGACACCAAGAATTGTGGCAGGAAAGAAACAAAAAATGCCCCCCCACAACAAACCAAAACAGAAAAACTTAAAGCAAACTCATACTTAACAAAATCCAACAATTTCTCCTAGAAGGTGATGTCATGCCTATCAGATAGCATTGCATCTCTTTACCATTGGTGGTTTCACTGTACTCAGGGTAGCCAAGCAATCAGAAATGAGAGCAGATGCCAGTGGTCAGTCACTTTGTTTATGGATCCAGCTGAAATTCAGCATAAGCATTTCCTCCATCTAATGCATCAGTAGGGCTTTACTTTCAAGATGAGAGTGTTTACAAGTCTTGTCACATCAGTAAGACGTGAGCCGCCTGAGGTCTGATGAGTTGGGTCCTTCAAAGCCTTTTAATTCCCTGTGGTGGGAAAGCAGTTCAGTAAATCTTTCCGACAGGTTTCCATGATGTCATCACCCAATAGCATCAACATAAACAATGTCTCCATACTCTGCTTCATCTTCTTCCAAATTTCCAGTAAACCAGCAAAAACCCACAAAGAAAGCAAATTCAGTTTTGGTGACTTGCTCTGTGGAGTTATGCAGTGAATGTGATTTTTGCAAAGTGCACGGTCCTTACTCCTCAAACAAATGATGTCATGTCAACTCCTGTCAATGGGACCCTTCTGCCGCCATCTTTGCCTTTGTCTGTGGGAGCCCTGTCTATCTGCAGTGAGCTCTGTTTTTGCATGCTTATAACCATATTCTTTTTCACAACCTCTCCATGGGAGGTTGAGATCTGGTTTTGCCAAAGGTCTCTGGTGGACTGCCTTTCGGGACCAGGTGGCCAAATTCTTTTCTTGGACTCATGGAGAGAGCTTAATTTGATAAGTGTGAGTCTTGCTTTAAGTTTCTGTACTTTTTGCTTGTTTTCTCTAAATTAGCATTTGTTGGGCACTTACTCTGTGCCAGGAACTATTCTAAGTGCTTTTCATGTGATTCATTCAACTGGGAAGGCAACAGCAGCCTAAGCCGCATTTGGCTCTTCTCAATGGGGTAAGAGCAAAGCAAGAGTGAGAGGTCCAAGTCACAACCATCATCTGCCTGCAAACACACCCTTGCCCTGCACTTCCTCACACAGTTGATGGCTTCACTGTCCACCTAACATCTGAGGCAGGAAACTAGAAGGACTTCCCCCCCTTCCCACCTCCCATCAGCTCTTGGCCCCTCATGGTTTCTCCCTTGCTGGCTTACCTCTATTACAGCATTTTCCACATCGATCTGGAACCATCTGTCTCCTGTCCATCTTCCCCTCTGAGGACAGAGACAGTCTTCCATCTCTGAATGCTCAATGCCATAACAGACCCTCAAAAGATGTTCGTTGCATAAATGAATAATGTTCTATCATTTCTACATAAGAATTTCTCAGCTAATTCTTCTGTCCCCATCCCATTAACTACCCCAGTTGGGAGTCCTGCTCTTTCCCATGAAAACTCTTAAAGTAACCTCTCAACTGATGTTCCTTCTGTCTACTTTGGCTTGCTCCCACCCAGTTTCCTCATCCTCTCAAGGGACATCTCTCCAAGGCACAATTTAGAGTGTACTGTTGTTCTGATTAAACGCTGCCGTGCCTCTCTTTGCCCTTGAATAATTCAAGGTCTCATCACATGCCTCTGTTTCTCCTGAGCCCTCTATTTGGTCATGCTAAGTAGTACTGTATGTGCAGTGTGTGTGTGTGTGTGTGTGTGTGTGTGTGTGTGTGTGTGTAGGTTTCAATGCCTTTGTACATGTGCCTACTACCTAGGATGCTACCCTTTCTCTCTACCTGCCAATCTCCTGCCCATCCTTTGAGACACAGCTTGTGAGGACTTCTGGGACTCTAGGGCCTCCGGCTTCACAAGATTAGATCTCTGGTTGAGCAATTGTTGATTGTCATTGCTTACAGATCTATGTCCCCCTTTCTCCCTGCTAGACTCAGAGCCTTTTAAGATCCTGAGCTTGGTATCCCTAACTCCTTGGTAAACTTGAAAAAATACTGGAGGGCAGCAGGAGGGAGGTGTACATCTTCTGTGTATGGTGAAAATTGCTTTCAGCCCAAAGACCCTGGAGGAAGAGCCCGAGTTGACACTGGGGCTGACATGGCTACTGAAGATGTTCCAACCCCTAGAACATGGGCTTTTACTCAAGCTTCCCTGCCTCATCTCTCCATCTGTGCTCTCTTCCCTCCCTCTCTTCTTCTTTTCTTTTATTTATTTTCCTTCCCTTCCTTCTTCCTGTTGCTATTTAGGATTAATTCTATATTGCACAAAACAATATTATAGCAATGGTAATGGAAGTAAGTGATAATAATAGTGTATCCACAGTTCTGGTGCCACAACAAATCCGATTGTTTTCATTTGTCTAGATTCCCTTCCCATCTTTGTATGCCCACATCATTTTGCAGAATTGTAACCATAGAGCAGTTTTAATTTTGTAGTCTACTTTTTAACTTAATATCAGAAGCATTTTCCATGCTCCTACATCTTCATAATTATCATTTTATTGGCTGCATAATATTCCGTAGAATAGATATGCCAAGTTTTACTTAACTCTTTCCTTGCCGCTGGACAGCTTCAGTTTTTTCCTATTGCGGAGAGTGCTGTAATACACAGGATTTTTTGCTTCTTTTTCTTGTTCCTCTCTGTTCACTCTTCTTCACTTTTTCTTCACTCTCTCTTGTGTCTCCTTCTACCTCCTTGACCACAGCTGTCTCCTAGAACACTAATTTGCCCCCAAGTGGTTATGGAGATCATTTTAGCAGGACGAAAGATTTTGAAAAAAAAATTACTACAAATTGGTTATAAAATGCTCCTAAGGTCACTTTTGCTATTCTTGTACCCTTAAAACAATGTAAATGGTAAACCTTCTTGCCCACTATGGGTAGGAACACAGATTAGGCAGGACTGTGAGAGAGGGCTCAAGCCCATGACAGAGACAATGTTTGCAATGGAAGAAAAAGAGAAATGACCTGAATGTCTACCGATAGGGAAATAGCTAAGTAAAACATGATGGGTCCATGCTCAGATGACTGGATGGCTCAGTTGGTTAAGCATCTGCCTTCAGCTCAGGTCATGATCCCAGGGTCCTGGGATCGAGCCCCACATTCCCCTGGGCTCCTTGCTCAGCAGACAACCTGCTTCTCCCTCTGCCTGCCGCTCCCCCTGCTAAATATGCAAATGTCCTTTTGGGAAGAGTGGGTTTTTTGCTTTTCCCTCCTGCTGGTATATTGGTTGTTTTGGTCTGTACTGGTGGGCCTAGGATGGGGAAGCTCTTCTAGGAGACGAAGATGCCCCTGATTCAGTCCCTGCCTCTAAGCCAGTCCTCCCCACCCCCATCCCGGCAGGTGGACGCTGAGCGTTTTGAAGTGTAGTCTCTTGCACTGAATCCTGGATGGAGGACAGCAGATGGGGCCACACAGCCTTGCTGCTCAGACCGAGGGGAACAGGTGGAGGCTCTGGGGCCAGAGTGTGAATGCTGGCAATTCATGAGTGGTGCCGGCAGGCGGAGTGCCCAGCTCAAGGCCGGTGACAGCTGGGCAGCATGTGGGCGGGAGAGGGAGCAGGGGCTCGGGGGTGGGCCGGGGTGGGTGGGTTCGGCTGTGGAGAAGAGACATGAGAGGGCAGAGGATAAGGGTTGGAAAGATGGGTTATTCCTCTCGCCCACCCCCACCAAGCCCACCAGGGAGACTGGGGCAGGAGGGAGGTCCAGATGTCCTGGGCTGACCTGAAAGGCTTCAGGAGCAGCAGGATGAGCGGACATAATGAGGGAGGAGAATGTTCCTTTTCTGCCCCTTTGCCCTCCTCCCCCATCCCCAGCTGTCCTCTACCTAGCCCTAAACCCGAGGCATTTGGGCCATTCCAGCAGCTGTGCAAGGCCTTTGGCTGGGTCAGGGCCCGGGCAGGGGAGGGAAGCAGCTGCCACCCCTCCCCTTGCAGACAAGGAGTAGGAGCACAAGGAGGTGACCAGGTTGGGAAGTCACGAACACATGACAGGACAGTCCATGCTTTTCTGCCCCAAACTCCCACCTGCCTATTGCATTCCTCACCCCATTTCTCTTTAGTTAAGTGAAAGAATGAGAAAGGTTAGAGAACTATGAATGCAGTGAAAATTATCAGTAACATTTACAGAACACTTACTGTATGCATAGGGCCACTGATTTTGTAATTTATCCGTGTATCCTTCCAACAGCCCACTATGAAAGGACTGTAACTTCCATTTTACAGGTGAGAAAACCGAGGCTCCTTGGCACAATTATGTGACAGAAGAGGCCAAACGCATAACCTTTGAGGAGGACTGATTGAACAAAATGCTCACTGAGAGCCAGCAGTCCCCAGTTTCCAGAAAAAGCAAGAGGTGGATGGGCCTAAATTAGCCTTTTTCAATGTCTGGACTGAGAGTAGTTAGATGACGTAGGGTGGAAGGTAAAGGAAGCTAGAAAATCCTTATTTTCCTCTGGAGGTTGGTTGGTTTGTTTGTTTTTTGAAATAGGAGCAACCCTACCCCTTGGGGCTGCTTTAAGAGACTCAGCCTGAAAAAAGGGGAACCAAGCACTTTGGGCTGGTTGTCATGAGACAAGAGTCTCTCCATTCCCTCTGGGTGGGCAGGTTTGCTGGCATTCCTAGACCCCCGCCCCCTGGTCGTAACAGCTTTCTGTCTCAGCAAGACAAAGGCACGGAGGCGGGAGCAGGGGCTGTCTCCCTCTGGCCTGGCGCTCCCTGCCGCAGCAGCATCTCACCTGCCTTGCGGAGCACTGCACCTGCGAGGCGCCCTCTGCCTGAGCCCACATACACAGTTCCTTCTCCCAGCCTTGGAATCCCACACAGAGCGGACTGCGCCACTCGCCCCACGCCCAGATCCCGTCCCGCCAGCAGGGGGAGCCCGAGGCCCAGGCAACGGCCCCCAGCCGGGGTGGCTTCTTTTGGCTCCCTTGCTACCCGCAGATCCGGGCACCGCCCTGAGCCCTTGTTTCTCGGTCTGAGAAATGGGAAAATAATTACACTTACTTCATCGGCAATGCTGTGGGAGTGAAGTGAGTTCTAGACAATAAAGTGTGGCTTAGGCTCTCTTCCTGTTCTCCTATACTTTGCTATCCTGAACATTCAGCACTCAATGATTCTTGAGCTCTACTGGGCACTAGAAACCCATTTTCAGACCTGGATGAAGCCTGACTTGTGGGGGGTCGGCTGTGGTTAACATGGAAAAATTGGCAACCGAGGGCTTCCCTGTGCCTCCTCTGCCCCTGACCAGATAGAGTGGGTGCCCTGGGCTGTAGGTGGGCACTTCCAGCAAGCTCCTGCTTATTCCTCGGGCCCGGAATTTGGAACTTTGGGGTGGGCCCAGGCCACAGCCCACCTCTCCACCCTGACTTTGGGAAAACGCACTTACTGCAAAGACCATGCACACACGACCCGGGGCTCTCTGGTGACAGGGCCTTGGACTCAGGGCGGAGCAGCAAGGCACATGTGAACCGAATAATCCCTGACTAGCATTTAGAGTTCTGTTTAAAATCAGGGTGAGACTGGAGCTGAGAGAACGAGCTCAAGCCAGAGTCTGTGGCCAAGCCTGAGATTTTTTGAAGATCTCTTGTCTGTTCTTTTCCCAAGAATGAGGCCCCATTTGGATGCTGCTGGGTGCCTGAGTCAGTGCCTAGTGGTTGGGCTCCTGGCTCCCATCCCTGCTGGGCGGGGCTTCCATCAGCCGATCTGGTAGAAGCCTGTGTGGGCAGGCTTGCCCCCTCCTTCCCTCCAAGAAGCCTCAGCTTCGGTCTCTCTCCCCCCACCCCAGGACGTTGTCCCCAGAGCACCTCATGTGGAGTTCATCATGACAAGGTGACTGTTCACTCTGGTTACACTGCTTTCCAAGTTCCGGATATTTGGTTCCTTGGATAGACCGCAGACTGAGAGGGGCTCACTGTGATGTGTCGCAAAGAAGCTGTCACTCCGGACCAGGAGTGAGAGACCTGAGCTCACGTTTCAGTGTCAGCCTTTGGTGGTCCCAGGCCTCCCTCCGAGCCTCTGTTTTAATCTGTTAAAGGGGCTCGTGAGAGCTTCTGCACCAGACAGCAGGACAATACCTCGGATAGATGGGACAAAGGTCCAAGCATGTGGTCCGGCCCCTCCTTCTGTCTATATTTCCCCCAAAACAAGTGAGAGCATATGTTCACACAATAACTCATACACGAATTTCACAGTGGTATTATTTATAATAGCCTCAAAGAGGACGCATCCCAAATGCCCATCAACTGATGAGTGGGTCAACACAGTGAGGTACACGCACACTGGAATATTCCTCAGTCCTCAAAAAAGATTGCAGCGCTGACAAGGTACTATAGAGGAGAACGCTGAAGATGTTATGCCAAGTGAAAGAAGCCAGCCACGAAGGACCATGAGTTTGGTTCTGTTCACACGAAAGCTCCAGAAGAGGAAAACCCACAGAGATAGTGAGCAGGTTCGTAACTGCCGGGGTCTGCACAAGAGAGGATAGGGGTCAGGCAGTTACTGCTAATGGGTGCGAGGTTTTTTGTTTTTTGGGGTTTTTTTGGAGGGTGATGAAAATGTTCTCAAATTAAATGATGTTGATGGCCGCACAATTCTGCAATATGCTGAAATATCATTGAGTTGTACACTTTAAATGGGGGAGATTTATGATAGGTAAACTAGGCATCAATAAAGCTATTTCAAGAAATGCAACTGGGTGTCCTGAGTTTATCTAGAAACTCTTCTTCTGCCCCTCCTCCACTCTTTCCCCCAATCTTCCTGGCCCTCTTCTTACTCTTAGAACATACAGAAAGTAATGGGCATACTTGTCTTTCTTGAGGGGCAGGGGCACTCTTGGATGTGCGGAAAGGAGTAAGGAAGCTTTAGGGAGTCCGGCTGCCACCCTGCCTAACCCACAGCAGAAGCCACAGGAGCGCCCCTGCCTCGATGTCCCCTTCTCCCCAGTGTGGGGAGAGGAAGCCGGGAATCTGTGCCCTTGCATCCTGGAGATGGTGTCTGGGGAATCCTGGAAGGTGGGGAGCATGGAGGGATGGGGTGGGCTGTGTGGGGAGCTCTAATGAGTCTGGTACATGGTAGAGATGACTTAGGACCTTCCCGGTGGTGGTGGGGTACAGGGGGATTGCACAAGGGTATGCCTTTGGCTGCAGTCCGGGCCAGAGAAGCCAAGAAATCCATGGCTGGCAGCCTGTGGGCTGGGGTCAGGTGTGGGGCTGGGCCACGGGCTGCCGTGAGGAGCTACTGGTGCCTGGAGAAGGCTTAGTGTTTAACTGGTGTGCCACGTGCTGACGTGTCTGGTGGGGGAGAGATGGGCTGGGGCATAAAGCCCGGAGGCCTGCCCTCCACCCTCAGTGGGGGCGGGGGGAAGGCCTTGGAGATGGTGGAGAACTACCTCCAGGTCTGTGAGCGTCCAGAGCTCTGCCCCCAGCCAGCTGTCATCAACCACTTAGGATACTTGACAAGTGGGGTCTGCTCTCGGTTTCTCTTCCTCTGATTCATCTCTTCCTTGCCCTTGCTTCACTCCCTCAGGCTGTGAGCATGCTCAGATCTCCCCGCCTAAAACCAACCCCTTTCTGACCCCACTCTCCTGCAGCTAACAGTCCGTCTTCTATTCTCTTCCCTGCCACTCTCTTTCAAAGCCTTGTCTGCACCCGTGGCCCCTCCTTTCCCTACCTGCTCTAGCCTTAACTTGAGATGATGCTTCTCCCCCCACTCCTCCTCCTTCCTGTCACCAAATCCTACCACTTCCCCCTCAGATCCTTCACGGCTGCTCTCCAGGCCTGAACCACTCAGCACCCTTCTTCCTGAAACACCTGCTAGCCTACTCCCCCCCCGCCCCGGCTGTTCTTCCCGGTGCCGTGGGCACAGCCAGCTTCTTTCCAGTTTTTCTTCTGCATGTTCCCCCTGAGCAATCTCCTCTTTCCCAGAGCTTTGACCACCATCTTGATGGAGATGATCCCGCTGGAGCTCTGACTCTCTCCTTGGCCATTTCTAGAAGCCTGCTCACCCTTGCACCTGGAGTCCCCTTAAGCACACCCCACCCAACCTGTCCTCCTGCCCCCAGCCCCTGAAAGCCGCCCCTCCCGCTCCCTGTCCATGTCACAGTCACCAGCACTCCCCAGGAGCCCCAGCTAGAAATCCAAGTCATTGCCTCTCCATTCTCCCTGGCTGCTCTGCATGACTGGCCAAGGAGCCTGGGAGTCCCATGTGACATCTCTCTTGTCCATTTTCTCTGATCCCACAGCTTCCTCTTATGCTTGGCTTTTAATCTTCTTTGGCCAAGACAGGTCTTCCTGTTTTACCTCTCTGGCCTCCAGTCCACTCCGCACAGGGTCACAGAATGGTCTTTCCAAAGCATCTTTCAGATCCTTCCATCTCCTGCTCAAAAATGCTCAGAGGCTTCTCCTCACTAATAGCGTAGGTCCTGATAGCTGTGTAGTGATTTATGCCCTGAAAAGCACTTTTGTGCAAATAAAACAGGTAACATAATTGTTCCTCCTTTATGGAAAAAAGAACTGAGGCTTGGAGGGGTGCGGTGAGTCATTGGGGTTCGCCCAGTGTATAGGGGGGGAAGCGGGACTGGGGCTGAGGCCTTCTGTATTCAGCTGGGTGCACGGCTCACATGAGTCTTCTCAGCCTCCCCCAGGGGCTGTCACCTCGCTACCCAGCCTGAGCAGCACCTAGGTGAGTCAGCACCCTAGCCATAGTCCTGGTCTTGCTCAGAAACCCCTCCTCCATGCCACCAGAACTTCTCTCCAAACACAGCATCTGGTTCCTCAGCCAAGGCCCTCAGGCCGGGCCTGGCCCAGTGAGCTCTCTGCCTCCCCCGTGGCATCTAGCACATAGCCCCTGGATCTTGAGCTAATTCTAAGCAGGCTTGACACTAGCCCTGTCCTCTGGGTTCCGCAGTCTGAGCTCTTGGGAAGTGCCTTGGAACAGTGCTGCCTTCATTGCAGGCCCCTAATAACTACTAGTTGTGCAAGCCGATTAATGAGTAAGGCTGCTGGAGATTCTCTTCTCCAGGAACCCCTTCTAGACCAATGGGTTCCGCGATTCCAATCACCCCCTAACTCTCACACATCTTTCCAGGAGTAAAACACCACATCTGGGTCAGTCTCAGCTCTGCCAGGTGGCTTCCCTTTAACCTCTCTTGGCTTCAGTTGACGATGGCTTTGCTACCTGCCAGGCGCGTGGTGAGCATTAAATGAGATGCTCTAAGTGGGACATAACGTTTGTCTTTATAAACGTCCAGTTGCTGTGCACCCGGCACACCTTTATTATCGTGGAAGTCTGCATCCATTCCGCGCTGGCTCTGCCTGCGTGTGCTAAGAGCCTCTCTCCCTCCCCTGTGAGCTGGGCAGGCTGCGAAAGCCAGTCAGGATTTTAAGGGCTGGTGCCCCAAGGGATCCAGGGGGCTGGAGGCTGGGCCATGGCTCATTTCTCGATGTCTCCCCCTGGCACCAGGGTCTTCCCCATCTCATGGGTGGGTCTGACCAAATTTACTGCCTTTCTGCTCTCTGTTTTCTTATCTATAGAACGAACATGTTGGGTTGAACTTCAGATTTTCAGGTTTTTTAAAGCCACGGGGCTCATAAAATCTTTATTCAAATAAAATCTCATACCAGGAAGCCACACCTGAGATCAGTGAGAGAACAGGTCCTCTAGCTAAAGCAGGGCTGGCTTTGTGAACCTCCACGACCTGACCCTCCTTCCCAGCCTTGGAGGTCCTCCGCCAAGCCCTGAAGGGTTCTCAGCATCCAGTACTACCCGCCCACCCCACCCCACCCAACTGGGGAGAAGACTTGGTTCCTCTGGCCCTGGCATTTTTAGCTTTTTTTCATCCATTGAAATTTAATAAGACTGGGGGCGGTGGGGGGGAGATGGGGGGAGGAAAGACTGAGGTTAGAAAGACATCCTGATCCTCACAGGAGGGATGCTTATTGCTCAAGCCAACGCTCAAGCCGCCTGATCAGAGCTCTTTCTAGAAACTACGGGGGAGACTTCGGTTTTCTTATCTCTCTATCCCCAGAGCTCTGCTCACTGGCTGATACAAAGAGGGGTGCAATAGGACAAAAGAATGAATGAATGAAAAAGGAACCATGAGGCTGAGAAAGACAGGAGAGTGACGTCCTCCTTCAGGAACAGTTCTGTGCCGTCTGGAGGAACTTGGACTGACTAGTCCAGACCATCCCATGCCCCTCCCTGCCCTCATGAGCACACAGGCACGCAGTGGAGTACTTGGGTATCTCCCCAACAGGAGCCCGACCTGGGAGAGAACAGAAGAGATGAGGAGGCAGAAAGACCTAGATTCCAAATCTGAAGAGGGAGGGAACTTGGGGAAGTCACTGCAAGGCCTTGGAGGTGGGCTCCTGGGGGGAAAGGCCAGGGGTTTCCCAGCCTTCCAGAAATCGTTCCCTCTAACCTGCCTGCCCTGGCATAGCCCTCCTCCCCCTTCTCCTTGTACACATACTGCCCAGAACAATGTTGAGAAACATCAGAGGGACCAAAATAACCTCCCGCCTGCTGGGAAGGGAAAGAAACAAGTCTTAAAACCTCATCCAGTCCCACAGGCTTCTCTGGGGGCTCGCTGGCCTTGCCACCCCATCCTGCTGGTATCCTGAGGAGGGTGCTCAGGGATGGCTTCCCTGCTTGGTCAGGCCCTTCCCTGTCTGGTTTGGAGAATTCTAGGGAGGAAGGCATGCAAGGTTGCCCCTGAGGAGCTTGTCCCACCTGTTCAGCCCTCCCCCTTCTCTCTACACTCCTGCCTTAGCATGGAGACTGCAGGGGTGAGGGGCCTGGAGAAGCCCAGGATGGGGCTCTAGGAGGAAAGAATTAAGATCAAGAGGTAAAGGGGCAAGGGGGCGAACGGTAGGCCCTGGAAGTATTTAGACTCCTTGTGATAATTGTCTTACCCCCCGAGACACATACCAGATAGAAGCTTTTCACTGGGTACCTGTAGGGGCCCCCAAATCTGGTCCTTGTGGGATTTAGCATAATTGGCTGCACAGAGCAGATTCTGGAATTTTACACTCCCCTACTCTTTCCACTACCCCATCAGCCTGGTGCTGCCTTCTTGCCTTGTGGATAAAATATCTGTGCTAGCCGCTCTTCACAAGTCAGCTCATGAAGTTCGTGAAACTATGCATTTCATAGATGAGGAAACCAAGACTCAATTGCTCAAGGCAGGGGAAAGCATGGAGGGTCATGCGTCTGCAGATCACGAGTGGATGCTGGTCTGTGGAAGGTCATCCAGCCGGAGGGTCCTGGACGTACTTCAAAAGCAGAGAGTTTTTGGCTTAATGTAAATTCTGGATATCTTGTCCCACCTGTTCTGCCTACACCTTCCCACATTTTCTTTTTTCTTGTACAGACCTCCAGTGTCCCCCTTCCCCTGCCACAAAACTCTCTTCCTCTCAGTGCTGGAATCTGCCCTAGACAGGGCAGCCAGGATTCACGAGGTTTCTGGGTGGAAAGGCCCAGCAGCCATGGTCTCCATCTTGACCACATTTCCCACCTTGGAAAGAACTTACCAACTGTTGGAGCAGGAGAGGGCAAAAGATGTCAGTTGTCTAAGTTGACTAATGGGTAAACAAAAGCCAAGGGAGGAAAGGTGATTTTCTGGGACCACCCATCCAGTGAGTGGCAGAGTAAGGCCTAGAAGTCAGCTTCTAGCTCTTCTGACTCTTAATTAAGTGCTCTTTTCAGGCACCAAGTGGCTTTGCTGCCTAGGAGCATGATGTTTGCCACAGACAACCCCACTCCTTCCCACCCAGAAGACTCGAAGAAGATGGTGTGTTTTTTTCCAGAACAATTCTCTGGGATGGACCCTGACCGGGCCAGCTCTGCTCTCAGACAGGCCAGAGTAATCCCCCAGGAAGCCTGATCCTGGGAACAGGCAGAGGTTGAGGGAGGAAGGAAGAGAGAGAGAGAGAGGAGAAAGAAGGGAAGAGGGTTTTGGTTCATTTTATCCAGAACGGAGGAAAAACAAATGATCTACAGGTACTACACAAACATATCCACTACATGCAATCACCCACAGTAAGAAGAACTGGGGGTGGGCCCAGGTGCCCTCTGGCGTGGAAGATGCAGGAAGTTTAGATAGGGTGATGCAATCACCTCCCCCATCCCTCTACTCC